>JYFJ02008672.1:0-11888 GCA_000934665.2 Catajapyx aquilonaris | reverse complement strand
CACAGGGGGCCAACATCCAAAGTTCTTTTCGCCTCCAGTGGCCAAGGATGACCTCGGAGGTAAATTCCAATGCGCTAAGAACCTTCCCGGTAAAAAACTACCCCTAGTGATACCCCTGGGGCATATGTCGGGGCCTCCGTATGGATCTGTTTAGGTCACAAAAGAAAGACAGACAGACAGATATAGGTCTTGAAATATGTATTAGATTTTGTAATTAATTATTGTTGGTTATTTATTAGTTATGAGCTGTTAACTATTGCTGGTTATTTATTAGTTATCGGTCTTTTTATTTGCTATTTATTAGTTTAGATCTGTTAGTTATTAATTAATTATTCATGAGTTATAAATAATAAATAAATAAGTTATTGTAAATGACTATTAATGACCAATAGCAAATAAATAACTAATAACCAATCGCTCGTAAATAACCATCAATAATTAATAACTAACGATAATAAGTAATGACTAATTACAATAATCACTAATAGAAATGTAACCAATAACTATAATACAGTATGCGACAGTATGACTAGTAAATTACTATATAATAACTGCGTATTAGCTATTGATTATTTATTATTCACATATTGGTTACGCAGCAAGCAGGAGGGCCCGCGTTCTTCGCGCGGGCTATTTTATTTCCACGGCAATGTTATTTCTTGCTGACATGTAACCTGTTGGCATGTAACCCATTGCAATGTAAGCGTTGGCATGTAACCTGTTGCCATACTAACCAGACTTGGACAAACAAACCAACAAACGTTGCCTTTTATTATGCATATATAGATTAATTGTTTATTGGTTATTGGTTGTTAATTATTAATTGGTTATTAATGATTTGTTGTTCATTGGTCATTATAGCCTTATTTTGTTTACCACCTTGGCCATAAGTTCCATAATTTATTAACAATGGAAGTCGTTTCCTGGGTTGTTTTGGGTTTGTTTACTGTGGACATTCGTTGGCTCGAGTAGAAGCCTGACGATTGCTTTTTAATTAAGCTTAATTATAAACTACGGAGTTGTGGACACTAAAACAATAGGACGCAAAAATGCTAACCCTAGAGGAAATGTGCGCGGGCGAGGAGCTGTTCATACCGTTGCTGCTCAGGTTGAAGCGATTTGGATACTCTTCGACGGGGAAACAGAGTGAGTCATCTTTTCGAATATTTTGCATGTGTGTTACCTCTCTTTAAAAAAAAACAAAACTGTAAAGCAAAACCTGCTGTTCATATATATAGCCGATCCGTAATGGACAATTAGTTTTTTTTTCTTTAACTATAATAGTCAATAATCCGAATCGATACTTTTCCGTTTCCTGAACCGGCGCCAAGAATTCGATTTGCTTATTGTTAGTTGATTGATGGTTCTAACCTTACAATATACGGAAAGCATAAAACGTTGCGTATTCGACGTATAGAAAAAGGGTCGATTTGGCTATAACAGACTGATTTCATCTTCGGAGTCGGTGAAGTCTGTTATATCCGCGGATTCAACTGTAATAATGATCATCAGTAATGAATGAATGATCCCCTCATCATCAGGAGTGATAGTCCAGAACCTTGCCTTCGGAAGTACCCAGCCTCGCTACAAGGATTCGAGGCCGTCGAGGCTGAAGCTGAGCCTGACGAAGGGAGAAGCGACGGCCTACCTGAGCCCGGTGTCGTACAGGGCAGAGGAGGCGACGAACATGGAGCACCGGATAGACAGGCAGCCGTGCAGCATCAGGGGACGGTACTTCGGTGCGGCGTCGTGGATGCCCAGAGTGGTCCCGATCAACGAGCACCAGGTGGCCAACCCTGCCCCGTGCGACTACGCCAAGGAGACGCAGCTGGTCCTGCCCAAGCACCTCAGGAGGTACCGCCAGGGGACACCCCCGGGACCCTTACCAGTGCCCAGGGTGCCACGGTTCCCCAGGGACAAGTCGTTCAGCACTCCAGGGCCAGGGTGGTACTACCCGGAGAGGGCCAGGATCCGGAAGGAAGTGGAGGCCAGGCACCACCTGGGCAGGGGAGGTCGAGAGGTCATCCCGGAGGTGACCTACAGGTGCACCTCTCCGACGTCGTATGGCCGGATCAAGTGCATGGAGTGCGGGAAGACCCCGACCGGAAGCTGCTACTGGTCAGCGCCCAAGGCACCCCGAAAGAAGAGTCCCGACGACGAAGACGGTTTCCTGGCCACGGATACGGATGAGGTATTGGACGAGCTGATCCTCTGCTACCCTTGTCGCCACACCCTGGCCAGGATATTCAACTATCACATCACCATGTTTCTGAGCAGGTTCAAGGTAAAATGCATAGGGTGGAAATGTCACAGCACTGCCGTCAGATGTGAGAGGACCGTAACTCAATATCCACTTCCCTTGCGGCGAGAAAAGAAAGCAAGTGTTACCGAAAGCATCCAAGAGGTGGCGTTGGGGGAAGGGGGGAAAAGGAACGGCATCCCGACTCCACCTGTTGGGTGCTTTTGGTACCACTGCTTTTTTAATCGCCGCAAGGGGAAGTGGACATTGAGTTACGGTCTTCTCATATCTGACGGAAGAGCAGAGCCCCCGCACGTACAGTGTTAACATCGAATGATCTCTTTTCCTCTCTGTAGAAAGTGGCCGACTGCAGGCGCTTCCATTACCATGCAAAAACGGATAAGCACATGCGTCTGCAGGAGATTTACGAACTGCGCGGTATGAAGAGGAGGGAGGCGTACCTGGGCCTGCACGTGTTCCCGCCATTCTACCTCAGCCTCAGAGGGAAGAAGAAGAGAGGCCCATAGTACGGCAGCACGTCATCGTCCGTCCTGTAGTGTCACTCTCTGTAACGTATATAGGTGAAAGACGGAAATAAAATATATGAAAAAGGAAATTGCGTCACTTTTACGACATTGTCTACTTTTGCAACATGTAGATCTGACGACGTATAAATTATTACATAATCATGCCGTATAGTTTACTTATATGGATTCATTTCTTTCCTAATCTAGGCAATCATAGTTCAAGTTCAAATGACGACACTTACTGCCACCCTGAGTACTTCTCAGAAACGGCTTGTAAATACATATAGGAGCGGCATGATGAAAGTACAATACCGAGTACTGTGCGTGGGTATTGTGCAAAAAAAAATGAGGTAACTTCATTAAAATTGCGAAAATACATGCCACGGGTATATTCGTGTATTGCAATGTCGAACAAGTGTACAGTACTGTACATACCAGAAGAGTACTTTTTTATTTTAATGAAAAATCCAGAAAAACCTTGAAGACCATTTTAGATTCCATTTTTCTGTGCGCATGTCCGCATGAGTCACATGGCTTGATTTAACACAATATTATTATTTTGCGCATTGTTACAGTGGCATTGACTCCAAGCGAAACGACAGATGCAAATAAGTAAGGGGAATTTACCCCTGCCAATTGTCAACGTTACTGTGCCAATGAGTCATGAACAAAACACCGGAACTTTGGTTATTTCCGTTGTCCTTTGGGTATGACTCCTATGCTGGCGTACGTGTCATGAACTCTCCGGATTTTTTTTCCATAGATATCGTAATTAATTGGGCTAATTATTATTGTTACTGACTACGCACACAAGGCTGAAGTAGAGCCTAACTCAAATTTGCAATAAATAAATAAATGAAGTTTGTATTTATGAACACAAATGTCTTGCAAAAGAAGTGTCATATTATGCTGTGCAAAAAAAAGTTGGCACGAATTTGTACAATGTTTGCAAACATGGAATTGGCCCCATTATTTATTTTTTGCTCAGATAATGCTACTTTGTTCTTGGGGTTTCTCAGGTTTACGCTATGCTACTAAATTTGTTTGTACATGTCTAAAAATTCAAAAGTGCAACATTAAAAAAATTGCAATATAATTATTTTGCCACAGTACGTGGCATACGAGAAATTGCCAAAAATACATTTCTTGTGAAAATTCACAAATAATAATAACCCGACCATTTTTACTCTCTATATTCATGACTGCCACGCATATTTGAAAGCGTTCTTCCTAACAATGCAATTCAGAGCTATATTTGCAATTTTTTTTGCATTCTAGGATTGTTCTGGACCCATGTATCACATAATAATCCTCAGTGGGGGGTGGCCACGTTTGTCGGAAGAGACTGGATACTCAGTTGCAGGAAGCGAGTAACACAAACGCACTCTGGATCCTTGGCCCACTGTGCAATTTGTGTCTGTTTTTTGTCTATTTATTCCTAGAAAATCTGCTCCATTTGGGTCCGGACAATGGTCCTGGTGTCGGTGCCCGCCCCCGTCTGTCAAAAAAAAATGAAACCCCTGGAGACCTTGGGGGTTGCTTGAACCGGGCCCTTTTTCTTCCGGCCCGGTTCGTGCGAAATTTTTCGCCAGTATAATAATAAATCATAAAAAAAACGTGCACGGACGTTCATCCCACTCGAAACATTTTTGCATCACTGTACATGCAAATCACTATTTATAATTTATTTGAAAAAAATAGCTGGATCGCGACATGAACTGGTTATTCCGGCGGAGCGAGTCCGGGTCACGGGTCAAGGGCACCGATCGTGACTGACTTTAGCTTACAGGCAGCAGGAAATGGTCTCAAAAGACATGAATTGGTGTTGGCCCAATTTAAAGGCACCAACCTCTGACCTCTCAGTGCCTAAAACTGAAGCACCCCTTCCTAATATCAGTAATATGCCCACAAATTTATTTATTTATTTATTTAAATATTGTTGTGGACAAACACAAACAAAATTGTCACTTACATCTACAGATGATTTTAATTATTTACTAGTTCCTCCTCCCATCCACCAGAGGCGCTGTCTCCCCATTGCGCAGGCGCAGAACGGGGGCCAATCAGAAGCCTCGGTCATGCAACGAAGAATTTTAATATTATTCATTCATTCATTATTTACTTTACTTTACATTAATTATTTGTAACTAATTCTTCATTTATTACGAGAGCGAAACCATCAATAAAACTTGACAACACTGCCCTGCCCCCGCTCTCTCCGACTGTGGACGTAGTATTATGTGTCTCACATAGATGGCTCATCCTTCCTCTCTGCCCACTACTGATGACTTACCGCGGACAGAGGCACATAATTATCCAAGCCACTTCTATATAATTTTTGGAATTAATTTTCAATTTAATAGACATCAGCAGTAGTTACATGTACGGTAATTAAGTATGCCTATTTTTTTAAAGATATTGTTGAGCCGTTGTTATTATTAGGCAAGATCCTGCCACCAAGTTCCTGAAGAAGGGGGAAAAGGTCACAGGATATCCACGCATATTATGTGTATGTGTGCTATGTGATGTCTGTATGTATGAGTGGGTGGGGGTGGAGATGAGGAGGCTTCACCTCTGCCTGTTGTCTGATTGGCCCTCACCACGAGCTTATAAAGGGGCTATGGTTCGGGGCGACGAGGATCAGAACTTGTCGTCTAATTGGGCCCGAGAGAACGGACACACTGATAGGCTCAGGTTTTTTTGCCTCCAGGTAAAACCATCACAGTTGGTAAGTTAGCAGCCTGCGCGTCACATACACACCAGTGATCACCTTGAACCACACGATGGAAGCCAAGATGTTCGTCGCTCTCTTCCTCGTCCTTGCGGTACGTTTTGCGTGTCTTTTGGCACATCGTGTGGTCACCCGTGACCTTAACCCGAATTCTAAGGCCCGGTTGCATTAGCACAAATTAAAATAAAAAGTTCACTTAGGTATATCAAACTCTTCAATTTGCCTTGATGAGGCCCTAGAGTACTGTATATGAACGTAATATCAATCTGTGTACATCATGATTATGTGTTGTTGTGGCTTCCTTAGTAATGACAATAATGGCAACATCATTAGGCCCCTTTTGATCTGCGGAACTCGAATTTTGAATGGAGTAGTTTTTCATTATTTCTACACTGAGTGAAGCTTTTGTACCAGTCGAACAAATCAATATTATTCGCGCACTTTTTATCTCAATATTAGTTAGAATAATGAAAATTTGTAGCATCGGAGTTAATTTGTACTTTCTGATTGTCGACATTGGCTAATTTCAAAAACAGTTCAAAGACAGACTTCCTGAAATAATATTCGCAACACGATCATTTAATTTTCCTTAATATTCGCTCATATAGCCTTAATAGCCATGCACCATTAATATTAATTGATTTGCAAATATAATTTAGGAAGCAATTGATGTGATAAATAAATTGTAATTAACAACAAGCAGATCAACCAGTGACAGTGTTTATAGAGTGCATTTTGTATACCTTTTAGGCTTTAGACATGTGCATTCCTGGCTGACCTTGATGCGGTCATGGTCAGTTTATAGGCAAGAGAATATATGTCAAGAACACTTATGACGTCAAATCGGTCACAGAGAGTTGTATTTATTACAGTTATAATAATAAGCATAGAAGCAGTATAATAGCAGTTGAAATTCGTTACTGTCGTTATTTTCTTATTGAAAGCGTTCGTCATTATATAGGGAGTATTTCCGTGGGTAATGATTGCTTGTCCCTCTCAATGAATGATTTATCGGAAATTGTTTTGTCAAAACGTTGATTGTTGGCCAGCGCATGCAATTTTGCAGTTTCTCCCAGAATTACAAAATGTTTCCTAAGAAGCAGGAAACATTCTGCAACTGGCAGAAACTGCAGAATTGCATGCGCTGGCCAGCAATAAACGTTTTGACAAAACAAATTTTTGATAAATGATAAAACTTTTGAATGTAAAGTACCCGACGACAATACACTTTCATTGATGACCTTGCCCTAACACTTTCATAATAATTATTCATAAAGGCTTAATCCAACAAGTTATTGCAAACATCTAACAATTTGGCTCCCCTTTGATCATCCTAACATATTATGTATGTGCGAATATGACAGTAAGTGAATCCGCAATTGGCAAGAACTACATATCCGGTAAGAAGCCAATTATATTGACAATGGTAAAAAAAATCGTGACAAAAAATACACTTATATGCCATACACTCTCATGATGTAAGTATCTGTACTGCGCATAGCAAATCGTGAGATGAGAATCAGCCAGACGTGACAAATGTAAAATATATCGCGAATATTAATCAACGAAATCATGAAAGACCGCACTTGTTACAAGGAAGCGTGATCTGGAAAGGTCATGGCTATTGTAATACGTAACATTTTGCTATTTTTTTATTATTATTATTTCACGCAACTTTTCCCATTGTAATTGCAGGTTGTTGGCGCAGGATCTAACCGAGTACAACGCTATGCGCAATTCGGTAAGCAATATTTGCAATGAAATATTTGCTAAAAACTTGCTATAGTTTCTGTATAACATATTACAGGCTACTGTGAAGGGCGATCTTTATACATATTAATTCAATTTAATTAATATAAATATATAATTTGAATTGGCAATTTGTCTGGTCTACTTCAAGTAAATGACACCTGTTTTTTTTTTTTACATAGGAAACCTCGACGAAGAGTGCGACTGCGCGTTTTCATCTCGTGCTCGCAGGGTTAGTCGATATGATTGCAAAAATATTTGCATGCTAAATTAATTCGCAATTTTCGTTTCAAGAACTGTGTTCTGGAGGACGATAATGTAGTTCACTACTACAGGCATTGCGCCAAGGAGAAGAAGATTCTGGTGCCTTTCTGGCTCAGAGAGAAGGTGCCAGAAGCAAACCATGGCGCCTGCTACACCGAAGCCGACATAGACCAATGGGAGCAAGGAAACGCTGCAAAACTGGTCAGTAAATGTTGCAAAAAAACATTTTACGCATTTTTGCACGTGACCTTTTTGCATATTCCAGTGCTGGTCTGTTTGCGTCTGGAGCAAGCTTGGTTTGGTGAGTTAAAACATCCTGCTTCGTATAACCAGAATTTGTTGGCAGCAGCGTGACTTTGTGAATTCGCGATTATTTTGTTGTTTTTGCACAGATGGGTCACGACGGGTTCGTGGATCCAAACGCCTTCATCGAGTACGCAGAGTCTCAGGCTGAAGGAAACCAGTTTAAAATGAGGCCTGAAGAAAAGACCAACCTCTACAACTGTATCAAGAGCAACTCAACACTTGCGTCAGGACAAAGTACGAAGATTTTGTACTAAAGTGAGGGGGGGGGGGCGTTACAAGCGTTTTCCTGCATAAAATATTTTGAATTATTTTTGAAATAATTTGTACTGAAGTGTCTATATTTGATATTGAGCTTGTCGAGAGATTTTTTACTTGGTAATTATGTAGGCCTACAGCTGACTCAGCTAATGAGTGAAGTTTTCTTAATTTCTGCAAAAAAAATAATCTCAAACTGAGTTTTAATAATTTGCGCACACTTGCAGTTGTACGCTCGAACATTTTTCGAGTGTAATGATTAGATTTTAACACATTGCAGAGTTGCGCCATAAACAATTCTCTGAAAATATTTTGAGTGAAGAACGGGTACAATTTGATTAATTTCCAGCCCGCATTATTTTTCGTGAAACTGGAATTGTTTGAATGTTTTTTTTTGCTCTAAATGCTAATCAAATTATTTCTCGTTCAAAATAGGGATTACTATGATTTTAATTGGCTTTTTTCGCGCAATTTCAGATGAGTGCAAAGCAGCCTGGGATGCTCACATGTGCTTCTGGACCACATTTTGGAGCAGGGTAAGTTACACCTCAATTTCCTGTACATAAAATGCGGGATATTAATTAATTAATTAAATTTTCAGCCCACGCTGAGTTGCATGGAGTCGTACTGCAAGAATCTGAAGGATAACTAGAAACTGTATACGAAACCCACCCGATTATAAAAGATGCCATATGTTCATGTAATGGGGAAAGATCTCCTCGAAAGTGGAAGGTCAACATACACACACCTTCTGGTTAAATAAAGATAATAAAAAATGCCCTCATTCCACATATGACTCTCGCGCTGATAATAATGAAAAAAAAGGCGACACTTTTACCGGTATTATGTATTTCACTATATACACCAGCATGCAAACAGGCCGATGATATCAGAGGCTTTGACGTCGCAAACACCTGTGGACACGCCAAGGTCATACAACGAGTTCATACGTGCAGTACCGACGAAGTGTATGCTATGCTTAAGACGCGTGATTTTCTATCCTTATTAAAATCTTGAAAAAGTATGCCGATGATGTGGAAATCAGATTTACATGAATTGATGCGTGCTGCCTATAGTGCTGCTAAGTACTGCCCATTACATAGTCCTACATTGTCAATGCTCAATGACAATGTAGGACTATCTGAAATGTTTGCGTCTATTTTTTTTAAAAAAGTTCTGGTTGGCATCCCTGCCGTTGATTTGTTTATTTTCTGTTAAGATTAGATAAAAAGTATTTTCTACGGGCTTCGGCGTTCTATATTTCGCCAGCACCATTTATACTTGGACTAGTCTTAAGCGATGAACACTCCTGTTTGTAAGTGTGTATGCTGAATTTTGATTGTAATACAATGGTATTATAACAAGTGCCCAAGGAACATTACGTGAGAGAGACAATTTTGAAAAAGGATTTTTTTAAATTTTTTTGCAAGACGTTAATATTTCATACAGTACTTGCCTCCCAACACGTTGATCCTTGTAGTGTAATAATTATTAGCACGGAATTATCGTTTCCTCGTGTTATTATTATCGCACTGAGAGGGTTCCCATCGCGTGCGGAAGAACCGGCTGGTTATTTTTATTTTCCAACCTTACCTGTTACACTTGGAATGTACTGTACGCTGTGTGGTCGCGAGTGCACGTTAAAGATCCCCAGAGTGGCCAAATTTCCAGGAGGAGGACCACCCCCTGGCGTCGGTGTTGACCCTTAGAGGCAGAAATAGGCCGACGTTAAGCCCCACTGAACTGAACTGAACTGTACGCTGTGTGGTCATTTCCACGAGAAAGATATTACAATTAATTGAGAATAACAAAATAGGCCTGTTTACACAGTAGTTTAATTAGGGTAGTTATATGAGTATAGCAGCGAATGAAGTAGCTGTTAATTAGCTGTGTATTGAGTACCGGTAGTTTCAAAATAACATTTCAGCTATATGAAATTATAATTATCTTGTCTACTAATGACACAGTATACTGTATATTTAGGCTAAAGGCCTACACTCTAAGAAATGTCCGGGTTAAATGTATTTATCCCGGAAAAAAGATCACTTTTGTCATGGTTATTTATTCCGGACATTTCTTAGTCATGGTTATTTAACCCGGACATTTGTTAGAGTGTATACACTCTAAGAAATGTCCGGGTTAAATAACCATGACTAAGAAATGTCCGGGTTAAATAACCACGACTAAGAAATGTCCGGGTTAAATAACCATGACAAAAGTGATCTTTTTTCCGGGATAAATACATTTAACCCGGACATTTCTTAGAGTGTACACCTACATAATAATTTTCAGATTTCAGTGTATCAGTACATAGCGGTACAGTATGACCCAGATCCATCTTAGAAAACGACAGCTGCTAAAATATTTGCCAATTTATCTGAAAAATTTGCATCTGTTTACGTAACAAAGTTTATTTTCGCTACCTGTCATGCTTGTTAATTTTTTATATATATATTTTTTATCCATCTTTGCAGACTTCCATGGTCAACCTGCGAGCAATATAGTCAGACCTGTTGGTGCTGGGAGTACCCACTACCAGCAGCCAGATGTCGCCTGGTGACTCACCTTTTCTGTGCATTGGCGCGTCAAGTTCGGTGCAGCAGGCAGGGGTGGTGTTGAGGAGAGGAGGGCAAGAGGAGAGAAGTTGGTAGAGGGGTGGTAGGAGGTTGGCTGGAGGAGTCGCAGTCGGAGGGAAAAAGCAGCTTTCGGGACTCTTGGTTTCGTTGGAAGTGGTTGGGCCTCTGGCTGTTTGCCCCTGTTTTTTGGTGATTATAGTGACACACTCTGAGTGCACGGGTTTTTAATATTGGAAGTGAAGGATGCCGGGGGAGGTGGCCACGCCGCAGACTCAGCACGGGGGCGGCCCCGAGGCCACCCCTTGGCTCAACGGAGGGACAGCCGGCGACCAGTCCAAGGGCAAGGTCGCAACCAACAAAGGGGCCAACACTCAACAGGTCAGTCATCCAATTTGCGAAAAAGTTTGCGAAAATATTTCAGCCAGCAAGTTTGCGCGCCATTTTAGGCACTAGCTCGCGAGTGAAAAAATGTGCGAAAACAGTTTTATTTTAAAATATAAAAAAAATGAAGAAAGCACGCTGCTATAAAATACCCAAAATATTATATATGTGACCTCGTTTTATTCCCTATAGTAATTAGTGTGTGACATGTTGCGGAGATGTACGCGAAATTATGGGCTAAAAATTATCGAAATGTGACGAGGTTTTGAGCAACATTTTAGTAACCATCCTGCTATTTAAATTTAAAATTTCGTTTATCAGAAGCGGCGGTTCTCTTGTTGTGGCGATCACGCGAATTTAGCAGTGGAAATAGCCAAATGTAACCGGGGGNGGGGGGGGGGGAATCAAAAAAAAATCAGCGAAGTCGTCAGAGATAAGAAATTTGCGTAAAAACCTGCGTGTGGCAAGATTGTGTGGCAAGGGGCGCGAAATTACTATAACTACTGCTTATGCGATAGAAATTTTCCCGAATTTTTGCAGAAACATTTTGTGTCATTTAAAGAACTACAACACGTTTGTATCGAGCAAAACCTATACAAACTTACTTGTTAGTGAAAATAGCGGTTTCTGCCCCCATACGAGAAAATTGCTAATTTTTTTTGCAAAACATCATTTTTGCCTTGGCGGAACGTGCAAAGCGGAACCGATTCGGCCAAATCGCGAAAGTCGATAGTCGGCTGCACAATATGTTTACTTCCGGCCGATTTATAATTGCACGCGAACTATGACGAAATCTGCTATTTTTATCCTGCAGCTCTAGAAATGTGGGACTATATATTTCGCAAAAGAATAAAAGAAAT
>JYFJ02008671.1:0-11764 GCA_000934665.2 Catajapyx aquilonaris | reverse complement strand
GTGATTATAATCAAGATTTTTCATTATAAATCAGTTGATTATAATCATGATTATAATCAATGATTATAATCAATTGATTATAATCATGCCAACCCTGATAGCAATAGTCGATGCAGTCAGTCGAGTTGCCAGAAATATCTAAATAAGGCGTATGTGTAGCATTGCTCTCTAGGCTTGAGCATTCTAGGTCTGTTTTTATTTTTTAAAGGGTCGTAGCGCCAAAAAAGAGGCTAAATTCATCTAATGAAAGGTAGCCGTTAGCGCTAGATTTTGCTAAATTTTCGAGCTGTTCAGCATCAGAGATTTAGCAAAGGCAAAGTGTTCAGTTAGCTGATTAGCTGTTAGCAAAGCTAATTTTTCGGTTAGCTGTGCCCACCTCTGCCTACAAAACAGTCAGGATGAAAGTCTGATGCAGGGCCTGTACGCGACGTTTCTGACAGGTTTTGTAGATATCATGCGTTTCTCCTTGGGATGGCAGTTCTGGCCATTTGTAGTTTGAGAAGGTTAATTTTCAAGTGTACAGTGCTCAGTATGCTCAGTTGCCCATTACTAGATCGAAATTGACATCAAATTTGTTTGAAATCATTGTATGATGTTGCTGTGATTTATTTATACAATCTTTCAAGCATAAAACGGATATTGGTAGATAGGTCAGTTAGTTCCACATGTGATGTCACCATTGAGGGGGCTGACTTGACCTTTACATACGAAGTATAACTTCCTCATCTGTACACTGTGTTTCCGATAATCCAAGTTAATGAATGCACACGTGTCATCGGATAACCTGAAAACACGGATAATTGGAAAATGGTCCTAGATACGGTAAAAGCGAGCTATTCACAGGTTTTAATGTTTTAAGTGTACTACTGTAGGCCTACATAATGTATGCTGGATAACTAAGATTTAATAAAAATAAAACTTACTGTACCATAGATGTTTAGTTCGTCTTCTAGAAAAGTCTAATATTTTTGTTTGTAAGACATATTGACATTTTTTCGGACTTTAATTTTTAATATAATTTTTTGGCGATGCATGGGTAATCTGCAACATGGCTATTTTACACCTGGATAATCGGGAGTGCAGGGTAGTATAATGTGAACATGGGAGCAAAGAGTTGAAGCTCAAGTCATTCTAAAATTTCAACTTTAATTCCTTTGCAAGACATCCTTGTTGCATTTCTCTTTGTCCATGCAGGGGCTAAATTACTGGTACAGTGGTGGTGATAATAAATGGTTCATATAATTATAGGTTTTAATGCTGTTCATGTGATTAAGAACTTTGTTTTTCGGCAGTGCTGTCCAGATTGACGGAGTGGAGATATGTGTGGGCGACTATGTTTCAGCCAGAGGCTCTATACTCAGCATACCAGTCAGCATTGGAAGAGTGATGTACTTGTTCGATAAAGAGAGACGGAAATACTTTCATGCTTTATGGTTTTTGTAAGTAAACATTCTAGTACAATTTAAATCCTGTAAATAATTCCTACTTGCTTGCTCCCTTTCTTTAACCCTTAACTACGTAGGTGGGTGAAACACCTTTAACTACGTAGGTGGAGCCTGAGAGGCTCCAACGGTATATTTAAATTTATGCTTATCAACTAAATTGTTATATTGGACTTTTCACATACAGAAAGTGCAGTTCAGATCATTAGGCTTCCGAAAACGTAAAAATCACACTCTGAGTCAGCATATTCCGACAGGGAAAAATTCTTAATTAAAAGGTTACATCATGCTTGAGCCGCTCAGTCTTCACCTGCATAGGTAGAGCCAGTATAGAGTCCAGGAGGGACCTGTTCCTCATTACGAATTTTTTTAAACCAAACAATAGGGACTAAAAAAAAATTTCTTTCCTTTTCATGCTTAGGAAGGTTTGTCTGACAAAGTCACGGAAGGACAGGGGAAAATAAAATTCGATGAAAAAGTTACATGCGTTTAAATAGTGCTTGGAGCCTCTCAGGCTCCACCTACGTAGTTAAGGGTTAATTTCCTGAATCAAGCATTCTGTATTGTAAAAAAAAATAAAAAAATAAAAAAGGCGCGTAATAATTGAGGGGTATCGTGAAAAAGGGTGATGACTCACAAAAATGTAATTTTTCAGGAGAGCGAATACTCTTAACAAATCATAGGAAATGCGGGTTTTGATCTAGTCTGTATGGCCGTCTCATGCATGATACGTGAACTTGGAGTATACCAAACTGTTGACTATGTCTTTTACCGTATTACCTCTCATAAAGCGCCATGCCGGTATAAAACGAGGTCGACCAGCATACTGGTATAACCCGGGGGTGACCGGCATGCCACAATAATTGAGGTAGATTTCTGTAATTTCGATCCTTGCCGAATTTTTTGGAATGTTTCTGGTACTGTATTAAAATAATGTTACAATGAAAATGGGCGAGTGTACAGGCTGTGAGAATATGCAAGTTCTGTTGCACGGTGCATATAAAAAAATGTAGAGTGTGTGACCAATCCCATCGTCAGTCTGCTTTGACAGGGGAATCCCCTGCTCCAACATGCTGTTTAAATAGAGATTATTGCCTGACAATGCAATTGAAAACAATATATGGTAAGGGGTCGTCCATATACCACGTGACTGTTTTGGGGGGAGGGGGGGGGTCTGCTGATATACCACGGTTGGTCACGGGGGGGNGGGGGGGGGGTCGGCGAAAATTCACGTCGTATCTCTGAACACAGTGAATTGGCACATATGGGACCTTTTGCAGATGCATATGGGTTAGGAATAACCTATAATTCGAAATCAGTGACCCCGAAAACATGGGGAGACATGTTTTTTACGGGCTTAACCTGTTGGGGGCCACGGAAGTCATATGACTGCCGAGGAAAGACGTGCCTCAGGACTAGACACCTTTGAAATTCATTGCATTGGTGTGAGGACACGGCGGAAAATCCTACCTGGGGCAACGCACTTACAAAGCTGCCTAAGAATACTAAGGTCTGGTCACTCATTTTTATCGCCTGAATTAGGAAAAAAAAAACTTGGGCTGTGGGGGCTTGCAATTGAAAAGAAAACCTGGCCCTCAACTGGTTAAACAGTTTAGTTGAGGAGCTATCAATTTCGATAGCTTTTTTTCTGATAACAATGACATTTAAAAAAAACCACGTTCCAATGGATACCACGGTCGTCACGGGGGGAGGGGGGGGGGGGGGNNGGGGGGTGTGTGTGTCAAAAAGTGGCCAAAAATTGGTCACGTGGTATATGGTCGACCCCGAAGGGTTCTCGATTCGGAAAATGTGCGTTTTCGATAGCCTTTACGTGAATTTTGATATTCAGGCAAGTGTCAAGTTCAGAAAGGATAATGTAAGTTATGTGAAAACCTCACATGCCGGCATAGCCACCATATAATGCATTTCTAAAAACTGGTCGACGTCGACTACACTGGCGTGCCGCTTTATGAGAGGTAATACGGTACATAGTTCCTAGGTGTTTAGGTCAAAAATGACTAAAATGAGAGTTTTCCACCGCACTCCCCAATTAAGAATTATTTGCAAGCTTCTTATGAGAAAGCTGACAAAATTGGACCTCCTCTGCTCCTCCTTACATTTCATAATCTCTTGTGCACTGTAGGCAGTATTGTGAAAATGTATTATTAATTCCGTTGTACTGCTAGTGACAATTTCCGATGCGGCAGAAGAGAGCATTGAATTGACGGAATGCGAACCGTACGAGTAAGAAATGGTAGGCCTTGGGTGATGTCACCAGCTGGGGGCAATGAAGAAAAAGGCTTGTCCCCAGCTGGTGACATCATGCAAGGCCTACCATTTTTTACTCACACCGTTCGCGCTCCATCAATTCAATGTTCACTTCTGCCGCATCGGTAATTGTCGCTAGCAGTACGACGGAATTAATGTCCAGCACTGTAATAGGCGTAGGTAAACTATGCCAGCCTGTCGAATTGCCTTGTGTCTCATAATTTAGCTTATTGGTACATCTGTATCAGCTGAAATGTCATAATCTCTTCTGCATCAAGTTGTATTCCTGAGTGTGCTGTTCTTTCAATTTATTCCATATGCTTTTTGAGTGTGTAATATTTAATACGCCACGCTCTATATACCTTCATTCCTTTCCTCGTTTTCCTCCGGACCAACTTTCTTCTTTCTTTATGAATGTATCTAAACAACATATCTTTCAAATTCACCAATATCTGTCAAATGTTCTTAAGCGTATGGTACACTGTTCCTGATAACCCACCTCTGATTGACTGTTTATAGTCGTACGTAATCCTTTTCTTTTTTGTATATTTTGTAAGCCTGTGTGTGTGTGTGTGTGTGTCCCCAAAAGGGCCTATGGCCCTCAGAACGGGGAAGGAAAATGAAAATATTTCTGAGTGTGCCAAATGTTCGTCAGTGGTTCAGGACTGAATACACACCTTCCCAGGGCAGCCCCTTCTCCATTTCCTCCTCTTCAAGCTTCCAACTGGGCATACACAACTTTTCTGCTGATACAGATGCAAACTAAATTATGAAAGCCATGGAATGTGTATACAATATGAAAAATAATATTTATTCAATGCATTTTGTAAAGGCGTGGTTCAGAGACTCTGTTGGGTGAAGAAGCAGACCACCATGAGATTTTCACTTCTGGACATTGCTTGGACTGGGAGATATATAGAATCAATCATAAGGTGAAAGTGTGCTACAAACGCATACCTGAAAATTGGAGCAGCTTGGGTGGTGTGGAAACAGATGTCGAGGAAAACATTGATGAGAAAACTTTCTGGTATCAAAAAAGGTGAGTTGTGGGAGTGGAAAAAATGGCCTTGAATGATTATTAATCTTGTTATTTCATCCAGCTATGATACCAAGACTGGACGATTTGTGGATGCACGTGAACAACCAGAACATGATGTGGACAAGGCCTGTTCAAACTGCGTTGAGGTTGGGCTGAGAGCAAAGGAGTGGAGTTTACATTTGGAAGGAAAGTTGAATGAACTTGGACCTTCTGATGAAGTGAGTTGTTATAAAATATTCATTTTATAACCACATTTTTTAGAATGTACTAATTAATGATGGAGGTAAGAAGTAGGCACATGGCATGAGAAAGTCGACTGACAATCTATAATTTGCCAAGTAAGCAAGCAAAATATGGATCAGCCAATGGCAGTGGGGTACATGGGGATAAATAGGGCATCTGGTAGATGTCTTATCTATGACTGCATGTCTAGTCCCCTGTATCACAAGCACCTACATTCTGTGAATCTTACATAGGCCATTTCAGTTGGATGACCTGAAGTGGGCCTTGGCTAGATGCTTCATTGTGATCGGAGGTTGATCTCATGGAGCCTGGGCCACAGAGCATGGGCAGTTAGAGGGGAAGATTGGGTGTGTGTTAACCTGGTACCTGGTTCAACGTCAAACAGGTGCTCAGCTTCAATTAGCCTTCAAATTCAGTGTACCTCCCATTTCAACCACCACCATCTTGGATTTGGTATTCCCATTTCACACCTACTGACCTTGTGCAGGCAGAAATGTTGTGGAAGTAGTACCATTCTCCAAGTGGACAGAATCCCTAGCTATATCAATGAACACCTTTTATTATTTGAAACCAATTTTGAGAAGCTGAATGGACAGGGCAATTACATATAGCACATACAAGTGACACACACAAAGTTCAATTTCAGCAGTTTGAAGTTATTCACATCATCAAGTGGAATTTGTATGCTTTATGGCCTGGTGAAGCCCATTTAGTCCTAAATATTTATTATGAGCCAGGAAGCCAGGATTTACCATGTTAATATTAGCATGTAAGCAAGTGCAAGGTAAAATCTTTGCCTGCGACTATCTTGAACCTGGTTTCTGGAGTGTTTTACTTGCATGCCGAAGATATTATTCTTGCTGATGTTCACTATGCGACAAAGGATGTGGGGCTGGCTGGCAAGATGGGTGGGGCTAAATCACTTGCAGCATTGCCACACTCATCCTCACCTTGCTTCTTTGGTCTAGTCAACCACTCACTTGCGTCACGTACTGTAGATCTTCCATAACTTCTACACTGCCACGTGCAATTTTAGATTAGAGCTTGCTGTCATGCAGTAGTGGCTGCAGGACCATATAACCTAGTCAGTGAGTGTGTTTACATGGGACTAAAAATCAGCCTAGAGCTACAGCCACCTATGCTAGGCGAACTGGTTTACTCCCATGTAACCGCTGGGCCTACGTTGGACCAGCTTTAGCCGAGCCGGTCAGAGCTGGTAGTGGGCTCAGACCAAGACTTTTGGAATGGGTGGTCTACGTAAGGCGATGAAGCAGATTGGCAGTCCGGGAGGGAAGTCTTGCTTCCGAATGGGCTACTGGAGCCACCTTTCCAGCAAGAGAGTCAGTCCCATGTAGCAGTGGCAAAAGTGGGAATGGGCTTTGTGTAGACAGGCCTTGCTTAGGGGGCCTGGGCCAGGTCGACTTTTAGTCCCATGTAAACATACTCATAGATGAAAACTGAATGTTTCCAGTTTGTCAGTTACTAAGGTGTGTGCCTTCTACATTTAGGGTGATATTCAGGAACAAACTATTCTCAGACTAGGACGGAAGAGGTAGGAATAAGAGGATCAGTCACTCTAGTTCAGAAGTTCCATGTTCAAAGTTATTTCCTGACTTTTCAAGCGCAGCCTGGAAACACTGTAAATGCGACCAGGAATTTTTGAAAATTGTTCATTAAATGTGCCGTGTTAGTCTTTAATGTTTAAATCAATGAAATAATGATAGATCCTAATAATTATTAAAGCATCTAGACTCTACTATCAATTTATTTAATATAGGCCCCTGTGTTTGACTCGAAACAACTCCCAGGAAAATGATCCAAAAAAAATAACGTTATACATCATTAGAAAGCTTGTTTAAATCTACCTGACATATATGCGAGTTGGTTTCCTATCATCAATGTAATTTTTTATCGCAAGAAGAAGGCGGAAAGGTGTCATTTTTTGACTAGTTGCCGACGTTGCGCCACAAAATGAATTTTTTATGACACTTTTCAGAGCCCAAAAAAATCCTCCTGTGAACCCTGGATAGTGCAAGCCTTTGTCTGTCTAATGTTATATTTGAAACTGAGAAATCACCACATGTGTAATCATAATTAAGTTAATTGCACACCTGTGGTCTCGGCCATTTCTCATCCGAAGTACTTCGCGAATGTATCAACTGCAAGCCAGAAATGTGTGTGATAAAATTAAACCATGCTCTATTACATAATTTTTTTTTTGAAAGTATTTAAAAGTATTGCCGTGTATTCCCGCCAGAAAGCGGGCTGGGTACTTTCCTTTTAAACTTAATAAACCAATCCTTTTAAAATTTGTAGTGTTTTAAATTTTTTAAAACCCCGTGATAAGGCAGAGCCTTTTTAAGGGGGTGGCACACCACCATCAGTTTTCTAGTAAGTGTGTACTATTTTTTCTTCGCTCACTGGTGAAAGGAGACAGGGACATGGGTAAGGATAGGGATTTTTGAGGAGAGAACATGTGGTGCAAGTGCAAGGTCTGTAAAGGGGTCATGTGCTGTTCCAGGAGGTTAGGTTGCCAGACACCTCCTGACGCAGGTGACAGGCAAACTCACCAGGTGGGGATCGAACCTGGGGCCTTTCACTCAGCAAGCCGAGACGTTACCATCTCTGCCAACTACACCTCCCCTAAAATTTTTAGTGAAATAGAGTACGGTTTAATTTTATCATTCACATTTCTGGCTTGCCGTCGATACATTCGCGAATTAATTCGGGTTATAAACGGCCGAGATAACAGGTGTGCAATTAACTTAATTATGATTGGGGAAGCGGAGTGGTGCTGCGGTAACGTATGTGCCCACGGATGCTAAGGTCCCGGGCTCGATCCCAGCCTGGAGACACCCCCTTCATCTCGTGCTGAGTTCAGGGTCACCTCTGGCTTCATCTCGGGTGATATTTCCAACAGACTAAACCACCCCGGGGGAGTTCACTAAATATGGCCACATAATGACATTGCACTGCACCTTGCACATCCCCTCCTGTCACCCTGCCCATGGGCCCGGGCGCTACGTCATCAGGTCCAATGTATAATAATGAGTAATAAAGGTCCGTGCCATATAATTCGTAAGGAGTTCATGCACTACCCGGATTATTATTATTATTATTATTATTATTATTATTATTAACTTAATTATGATTACACAAGTGGCGATTTCTCAGTTTCAAATATAACATTAGATAGACAAAGACGTGCACTATCCAGGGTTCACAGGAGGGTTTTTTTTTGCCTCCGAAAAGTGTCATAAGAAATTCATTTTGTGGCGCGACGTCGGCAACTAGTCAAAAAATGACACCTTTCCGCCTTCTTCTTGCGATAAAAAATTACGCTGATGATAGGAAACCAACTCGCATATATGTCAGGTAGATTTAAACAAGCTTTCTAATGATATGTAACGTTGTTTTTTTGGATAATTTTCCTGGGAGTTGTTTTTAGTCAAACACAGGGGCCTATATTAAATAAACAGATAGTAGAGAGTCCGATGGTAAAATATATAGCATGGGCTAGATTTATTGGCGACACTGGTTGGCTGCAGAGCTGCTGTCGATCATACTGAATGATGTCACCATTTATTCTGCTCTAATCATGCTACACTATCCCTGTGTGATCTAACTTGCCTTATCCCACACTATCCCCACAATATGAGGGTTTAAAAGCCTGTATTGCGGTTTTGAATTTGGTTTTTAAAAAACCCACCTATTCCCACATGAATAACAACTATTTCATGACTCCTGGTATTTCTGAATATGACTCTTAATTTGGAGTTTTTGGTAGGCTAATGTGTTGTCAAGTGTGCGCATCTTGTGTACATTGAAATAGCATGTGCACATCATGTGGGTTGCAGAGGTGGATATATTTTCCAACCATCTTATAATGGGCACCAGCTAGTGTAAGCGCTGAAGTGCCAAGCATAAACTGTGCTTTTTGTCATGTTGAAACATTGTGCTCGAAAGTTTCATATGCCTAGCATTTACCTGGTAAGGGCCTAGAGAAACAGTAGTTATAGCCTACTTCAGCAATGGAAGCTTCTGAAGATTTTAGGATATTGCCAATAGGTTGAATGAAAGAGACATGGTTTTTTGATAACACTGGGGAACAAATTTTTTGTTGCATTGATACCAGCACTTGTTCTTACCTAATTTGAGTGTGCTGAATGCAAATCTGATGGTAGTTTTTTTCTGCAAGCTCCAGATTTTCTACAATTCAAAATTTTTAGTTTCCGGGACATTTTGTCGCCTGTCACATGACGATATGATCTTTCTGAGTAATTTATGGTCCTAGTCTTAAAATTAGGCTTAAACAACCATCTTGGTATTTTTTTTTAATTCACAAAAAGTTGTAGGTGCATCACACAATATGCATTAAAGTTTGAAAGAGTAAAAAATATACAGGGTCATAGAAAAAGAACCAGCATCGGTAATTTGTTTTTGAACTGCAAAAAGTGTCGGGATTACAGAAATGACAAATATATGAGTACCATGTACAAAAACTGCACATCCTTGTCTTGTTAGAGCCTGGAGTAAGTGGGTTGCTTGCCCTGGCCTGGAATCACCAGTCAACGACTACTGCCCCTCTTGAAACCACTACTCCAGGCTCTAGCAAGACAAAGATAATGCACTTTTCGTACACTGTTCTCATGCGGAGTTGGATTTCTGTACTCCCGTCACCATTCCGCGGTTCAAAAATGGATTAATTCTCATACAACTACATTTGTCGCCTCCACTGTCTTTTTGACGAGGGGTTCCTGAACAAAAGCACACTGCGACTGCATTGAGTGGTAGAATGTCCAACTGTCAGTGTGTCAATACGACACCAATACAACCTTTGGTTTGTGCATAAGATGTCATGACAAACCCATCTGGAAATTTGCTATGTGACAGTGGCTCTTTTTCATGTGAATGACCCTAACATTATGATATAACGAAGTGCACATTTCAGACATTCTACCGAAGAGTTCAATGGAACCACCTGGATTTTGCTGTTGGAGATTGTGTGTACATACTTCCTGTAGAGTGTGACTATGATGAGACGCCTGCTACGCCTGCTGCACCTTCTACGGAGAAAAAGAAGGAAGCAGATATCAATGAAGACGTGCACCCTGAGCGTTACCGTAAATCTTTCAATGGAAAGAGAAAAGGAAATCATAATGAAACTCCTGAACCTTTCATGGTGAGTTATTGCATGACGAGACCTAGTTGGCAGAGGTGTAATATTATTTAATGGACCAAGTGCACCAAACATGTCCTCCCTGAGTGCCTATTTTCTGCCCACTCTGTACGAAGTCCCTATCATTTGTTCTCCCTACATGTCTTTCATTGTTAAATTAAATTTATAGCTGAAAAATGTGGACTACACAATAATTGTTGTGCCAAGTGCTGCTTAAAACTACGTTGTTTATTTGTTTGTTTGTAATACCCTGTGATAGGGCCAGGGGCCCTCTTAAGGGGGGTTCCCAAGGGAGGGCACTCTTTCAAGTAGTCATTTCTGACCCTCTTCAATACCAGACCTTTTCTCTTGGCCCTGGGCAGAGAAGGGAGTGCAATTCTGCCCGGACATGTCGGGTGAAAAGCGGAAAAAGACCCAGCCTAGCGAAGGTGATGGGGACGGGATTTGAACCCCGTACCTTCCGCTTGGCTGGTCAGTAGCATAGCCACTTGACCACCATGCTCCACTGTTAAAACTCAATTAATAAAGGACTTATTCCATTCCCTCTCCCCTGCTCTGACAGATTGCAAGAATTGTGCATATAATGTTACGGGGCAGACCTGACAGTGACAATGTATTCTTGAAGATCAGGAATTTTTATCGTCCAGAAGACACTCATCTGGGAGACTCGGCCGCTTATGGTTCTGATCTGAACCTACTCTATTGGAGTAGGGAAGGTACTTGCATTTTATTATATTTATTTTGAATGTTCTTTACAAAGAGTGTGTATACCTACTGATGACGTAATGTATGCTTTACCTAGAAGCTGAAGTGGAGCTGAAGTGTGTCATCGGGAAGTGCGGTGTTGTCTTCAAACAAAGAATCATTGGATCTGTGGATGAGTGGTCTGCAAAGGGTCCCAATCGCTTTTATTTTGATAAAATGTACAACCCAAAGGACGAGACTTTTGAAGACCCTCCTTTGGAAGTATACTCTCTGGGAAGAGATGGAAGGGTAAGTTTTATTGAATATACAGGGTGATCCAAGTTCGGGGGTCACTTCTTGATAACTGCTCTCGGACGATAGGGGCCATACACATATTACGTCATCATCGAAGGGGGTTTGCTACCTGATGACCAAAGATGGAGAGAGGGAGAGAGGGAGAGAGGGAGAGAGAGGGGGGGGGGGGGTGGTGCAAAAATGTACAAAATGTGATTACGTAATATGTGCATGGCCCCATATCAGTTATCAAGAAGTGACCCCCAAACTTGGAACACCCTGTATATTGACTTTCTGGGATAGCTTCTGAAACGATACCATCAGCGTATAGGGTGCCTTTATCAGTGAGGCATAACGTCGGCCTATTTCTGCTGCTAAGGCTAAACACCGAAGCCAGGGGGTGGTCCTCCTCATGGAAATTTGGCCTCTCTGGGGATCTTTAACGTGCACTCACGCAGTGTCACAAGCACACGGGACCGACGGCTTTACTTCCTCTCCGAAGGAAGGCTCACTCTCACTTTTCTACCACCTGGAGAAAAGTCACTGACCTTGGCCGGGTTTGAACCCACAACTTTGGGTCCAGAGGCGAGTGTCGGAGCTTGGTTCGGGGGAGGG
>JYFJ02008670.1:0-11758 GCA_000934665.2 Catajapyx aquilonaris | reverse complement strand
GACTTTCAAATCGCCACAAACCTTCCAGACATATGTCTCGTAGTCAATCTTTTCCAGGAGGAGTTTCATATTTTCGTATGATTCTTTCATGTTTGCGCGTGAGCTAATGGTACAGAAGAAACTCACAAATTGACGCATAAAAACAGTCGTAGCAAAATAACTATGCGTGATGGAAAGATTCTAATTACATATTTGAATTCAGCGTAAAAAGTTCTATCAGGAACACTATCAGTGATCTTTGCTACAAAAACCTTGTAGACCAGTGTTATCAGACTGTAGATTTTCGATCTATCCCAAGAGTAGGGCTACATATACACTTTCCGGCGAATTCAAACTATTGCATTTTGCTTGGAGAAAATGGTGATATACTGCCGTATTTGGCCGTATTTGGCTGTATCTCCATTTGCAAGTGCTAAACTTCGGTAGAGATGTTCTAAATATTGTCATATCATTTTCGTATACTGGGAACTGCAGTATATGAATAGTGTAACTCCTAAGTCCTAACTACAATACTGTTATGATAAGTCCCTGCGTCATATTTTCGAAAAACAAGTACCGTGTTTTATACTGAGTGTACTGAGTACTGTAAATCATTTTGGGTGTTGTTCTATGAAAAACAAAAACCCTCCGACATACGGAATATGACAGGGCGTCTGGAAGGCTGCCTACTTGTTAGGTTGTTGTGTGAAAGGGTATTTCCCCGCAAGAAAATTAGCTTTTTCATAATGTCAGCGAGAATCATATGAGTCATTTAAATGGCAACTTATTGATATTATAATTTTATGACACTCTTCTTTATTATACAAAAGGATGGGTTCAATTTCATGTAAATCCTATGCGGTATACTTTCTTGGTCAAGAGTAATTTAATAAAAATTACAATAGTAACGCACTGTTTCAGTCATATAACAGGTATAAAATACACAATGAGCAGATCTGTACAAGCAGGTGGAATGAAGATAATTTCATTATCGGTGGACTTCTACATTGTTGACTGTTGTATTAGTAGCTGATCCATTAACTTGAACCGGAGGTGTGACTCTTGATTCACCATCTTCCGCTTCCCTATTACTCCCACTGCTGGTTACATAAATAAAAGTATGTAACACTCCGGCTAGCGCTCCACCCAGAATAGGTCCAACCCAGAACACCTGCAACGAAGGGTGTTAATATTGTGAGGAGAAGATGTGTAACGGCCACATTCAGCAAACTCTTATCATTTACCCAATGATCATCCCAAATATTTGACATGACTGCAGGACCAAAGCTGCGAGCAGGATTCATGCTGGCACTGCTTAGGTTGCCCTGGAAAGTCATATCATTGGATGATAAATATTAGGCCTACATACACTGTTGTCCAGTATGCTACATATTCATTATTGAAAACGAAAGCAGTGTACTACTCTCATTATTGTTCATGGAGGAATTACTCAATAATTGCAGTACTTAATAATGCTTAGACTATCTGTGGAATGACTATAAATGAGTTTTAGGCCAGACTCATACCCCTGAAAGAGTTGCCCCTGCAACGGTTGCTCCAATGATGATGGGGTTTCCTCCGCTGCAATGGATGGTGAAGCAAAGCACAAAAGTAATGATGAATTCGATCAGCATACCCTGAGTCGCAGTGAAACCAACGCTCAGTCGGTTGACGCTTATCCCTGCCTCGCGATACTCAGCGGGGATTACTGCCTGAAATCAAGACATTGCATCGGAGTAAGCATATGCTATAATATGTTCAAAGAGTGTGATCACGTGTCATTCTTACCATGAGAAAGGCTGCTGCGGCGATGGCCCCTACGCATTGGGCCACAATGTATAAGACGCCCTTGATAATTCCTATTTTTAATTTAGTCATCATGCTCACGGTTACGGCAGGGTTGATGTGACAACCGCTGACATCGCTGAGTACCTGAAATAATGACATGCGTGACACTGACAACATTAAAACGATTGTCATCTTCCAGTATATATATACGACGGCGGCCTACAGTATTAGTTATGTCACGTACATGCTTTGTCAAGTTATTCAGAAGTATCGTCAGAAGTAGTTTGACTATGTCCTCCTGAGACCTGAGAAGAATTTTTTTAACGCAATGTCAGTTCCTATTGCATTTTCTGAACATGTTCCCAATAAGAAACGAGAAAATTTTTTTAGTTTAAAATATCGACAAAAATGGCGACAAACAACCAATGAGAACATTAGGACCCAATTGGTGCTACAAAAGCAGAACGGATGAAAGCTGAAAATTGAAATACCACTTAATGGATCACTCACATCTATCCTCCAAACAATGTTTTTTAAATTCATTTGTGGAATTAGTGGTAGCAATTCCTCTCAGAAGACAACGCCACCACTCCAGGCATGGGGCTTGCCTCCTTCCCTTCTTACCCCCTAAAGTGGTACTTGCTATTCTAGATTTCAAAACTGAACAGCATGGGGCAAAGCCCACTTCCTTATGGGTGTATAGGTACAGGCACGTAAAGAAAAGTCACACCCATTCAGCTAAAAATGCCATTTTTCGGATGTCCATTTAAATGGGCATTTGGTCTCAGGAAGAAAAGAAAATTACCAGTTCTCTACAGCAACAAAGATTGTCACAGACACACCTTTTCGTACGTCCTAATACACACCTTGCGAATCCCAGGACATTCACTGCATTGCGAAAATCGCATTCTAAAAATATGAGTAAAAAAATAAAACTGATCAGATGAGCTCCTAGCTTCAGCAGCGGAATCCGCCATTTTGTCCGCGATTTAATTTTCGCGGCCCAAGCCAGATATTCGACGCTAGGTGGCTACAGCTATTGAGGCCAGATTGTAACCATGGGATACCAGCATATTACAGTTCTGTTGGCATCACTGGTTGGCGACAAAAAAATCTTTTGCTGATGTCGACATAATCATGTCAACACCAGGTCTCAGGAGGATATGCCTAAGGAAGAATGACTCAATTGCATGTAACAACGTATAACCTGAAGTACCACATAATAAGTGAGCACAAATGGGTTCCAGTGTTTTGAGATGTTGCTAGCACAGGAAACAATACTAAAACAGTAAAACTCTCTAAATCTAGCGGAAGGTCGTGGAAGGTGCGCTGTGAGTCAGAGAGGTGGCACACCCAGTGGCGAGAGAGATATCTTCCATGGCAAACAAACATCGCGACAGTATTAGGTGAAAATATTATTGAGAATGATAAGAGGTGGCATTTGTAGGCTCAGCATGCTTATTTACACAAGTACTAGTAATGATACATGTCACTAGCAATATATTGTTACATCAGGCAGCCTGTTAAGTTTGAAAGCATGCTTTCAAACTTAACAGGCTGCCTGATGAGATCCAGCTGTAGTATTGACAAAAGCAGTCGGTTTAATGCGCACTACCTCTCAGTTTGCAAACGTGGTATTCATCAAGGTGGTGAACTGGGGGAGGAGGAAAACAACTATGGATAGTTTACTCCCTACTTCTCAACAGATTGTCAGTTTTGTCACAAATTATTGGTAGCTACAAAATTCCGATAATGTCCGACATTGGAAATGTAACTTTATCGTTCATATCCAACTGATCAAATTGTGTATACAGCAGTATACAGTACCGCAGGTAAAGTGATCAGACGAGTATGCGATATGCACACTGTGTAATTTTGATCCTGAGATAGTTCCAGAAAAGTCATATCAGTATGTTATCTCGTCTCGTTTATTTATAATCACAATGCAAGTAACATTAAACCTCGTGCCCTATTATGCTATCCAGTATATGGCTCATGGCAACAAATCCTCCCGCGCTTGATGGGCAGATCTGTCGTATATTCGATAAGCATAATTTCCAAGCATCCAGGAATTGCCGAGTTCGCTGGGATATTTCTGACGTAACGCAGACAAAGCTGGAAAGGACAGATTACTCTAATCAAAACCGTTTTCTACTACACCTGGGCTTTGCTGAAGGGGGAACCCGGAGGCATGGAGCTATCTCGCCTCAACTTGTCTTCTAATTGATGCTGCCTCTTTACTTAAACCGACAGAAAATAATTATGCATAAGAAACAAGACCAGCTCGCGAAGTCAGACACAATCAATATTTGTTGATTATTCTGAAGGTTTACAATTAGTATGCAATATTAATGCCAATACACGAATAAAAGGTAGACCTACTGACACATTTCTTGTTGATCCTGACCATCCTGCATGCTTGCTGCCTGCATGACAACGTGTGAGAGAACATGTATAGGCCTATTCACCTGTCTATTGATATACACGGGGACTGTTTGGTTCTTGTTTCATATTATCCGTATTGCCGAATGTCCGTAAAATAATTCGAATGTGAACCTTTTTACATTTTTCGGCTAATCAACCTGCACAATGGGACGTTGTATGAGCTGATATTTTCGAATGATTCATTACCGAGAAATATCTGAGATCAACTGAAATCAACTAACCAAACCCCATAAATATGAAAATATCAAAACGAGTCTTTCTAAATTGGAAACAATGTCACACTTTTAATCGAAACTTTTTATCAAGACTGTGAGACATCGCTCCCCATCTCTTGCTTGCTTTCCACTCACATTCTCCAACAAATAATCAAGTTGTTTAAATAATTATTATCAGTCGTTCAAAACTTGTTGGATTACCTCCAATTACACTTATACAGATGTAGGAACCTGGTACGTATCTCCTATACCTGCAGTCTATCTCCCTGGAAGTGCTCTTATCTGAAGTGCTGAGCTTACATGAGTGGAAGTTATACAAGGTTTTTCTTAGAGGTCATCTATGAAAAATATGCTACCCTGATGCCCTATGGATTGAATTGCCCCTGCAGGTCTCTGAGTGCTCCAGTTTCAAAATGTCCCCTAATTGCTACAGATTGTGCAAATATTAGCTGATAGAATTGTGTTGAAAGGAGGCGTTCAAATAAGTGGCAATTAAAACTTACCTGAACCAGGGCAGTGACGGTGAACCCGAAGCAAAGGGCGATCTGAACGACGCTTTCCCCATTGGTTGTACCCGCAACACGAAAAGTCGTAGAACAACCCACGGCGACCAAGAAAAATGTACCCACGACTTCTCCCAAGAGACACCTGACTAGATCGACAGGGTTCTTCAGCTCCTCGACACCTAAAATGTCACCCATGTCTCGCGCGACTTTAGCACCTGCTGAAAAGTAATTAGTGACTAGTCGGTACACTGAAGCTCAGCCTCTTATGGATGATTTATGAAGATAAAAATGTCACGTGCCAGTGACGTCAGGCGGCAGTGTGCTGCTCGAACTGTCCGGAACCAAACAATGAGTTCTCACCTAAATGGCACAAAAAAGTTGTTGTCTCTGCATCTACGATTTACACAAGGATTAGAGATTACATTGAACTTCTGAGTTTGTTATTTCCCGGGTACAATGTGATGACATGATTCTGACATCGAGATAAGTGAATACACATAACCGAGAATGTTCCATTGGGAGATAGTTATGAAAACACGTGCCTTTTTGTAGGGGAGGTCCCATTGGCCTTGTTGATGAGAAAATTAGATTTAATCAAAGAATGCCTTATGGCTTATACCATATCAAGTGTCGGGGATTCAGAATGGAGTGTACAACACCCTCACAATAATAGCAACAAAAACAACAATGCTCACTTCTAAGAGGACTGGCGAACTTTTGTGGAATATCATTTTCAACTCATCATAGCCTCAGACATTATTGACTTTGACTCATTGCATAACTAAATACTGTATTTTTGAAATCTTTGTGAGTAATGTACTTTCATACTTTCAACTGGTATGCATTAGATTTTAACTTTAATTCGGAAGTAAAGACACTTTCTTGGAGAAGATTTGTGTGTGTGCCCACTTTTTATGGCAAAGAATTCCGTTCTTGCCCTAATGCTTCATTATTTCTCATATGTAAAAAATATTTAGTGTTCCTACTTCTACTCTTAAACAACTCATATTGAAACTCGCAATGATGAGTAATCATGGATAAAATCGGAGATCGAGGCAAGTTAAACCCCAATAAAACAACAACACATAACAAAAAAAAGTAAAACAAAAACCATTATGATGTCACTTAGAAGGGGGTGGTTAATGTGCATGGGATACAAATCAAGGATAAAATGTCACAAGAGAAATAATTAAAAAGCAATTTGGCTAATCCCAAATAATCAAAATGTAATCCCAACACTAGTATATCACCAGATAAGATAATTATGTCCATGTACTATCACTGGCCCTACATGGCGGCACTTGACATGATATGCCTGACATGCCACACATATCTCAGTGTACATTTTAATCGTGTAAAACTACCTCAACTATAACAACTTAACACACCCTTAACGATTACACTATGCAACAAAAATCAACTTTTTTTCTGTCCTTGGAAATTCATCGAAATTTTTGTGTGCCTGAGGTCACTCATAATCATGACTCATAATGACCATTTAGTTTGTCTTCGATTTGTTTTTGACCTCGGGGCCGTCAAAAAACCAAAATCCTCAAATATATGGGTTTTTTCCCAATCAAGTGGGCCTAAATGTTGCTACACAATCTTGGATTTTGCTGAAAAAGGAGAAAAATCGCGAAACTTTGAAATTGAGGCCTTTTTTGGATAATTTTTTCGGTTATTGGAAGTGGTCTAAACCTAATCAACATATACATCAAATGAAAGAGAAACGCGAGTAGAATTCGATCATTGAATTTGTTTTTCTTGACAATGCACCCAGAAAAACATGCATGGCATTCCATCGGTCACATGCTCAGTCACATGTCCAAGTATTTAGACCCCAACAATTAGTGATGCATTTGCGTAAGTGCAGCCATATTTAGCGACAGGAGTTGCAACTCATACAAGATTCAATATGTTCAGTTTCAATCCTGGGTCATGGATGGCTCGCGAGAAAATAATAAATATGTCTGCCGAATTACCATTAATTTTAATGGAGGCCGCCAAATTCTTGGACATGTGACGGATGAAATGCCACACGTTTTTCTGGTTACATTTCAGAGGAAAACAAATATTTCATAGCCGCATTCCCCTGGTATTTCACATACATTTGATGTATAATTATGATGATTGGGTTTTGACCACTTCCACTAACCGAATGAAATTATCCAAAAAGGGCCACATTTCCAAAATGTCGCAATTTTTTCCCTCCCCACGGTATTTCGGCACTTGGCTGGAACTTGATAGGCAGGTGTTATGGCATAGGTATGTACTGCTGTGAATTTTTTCCAGCAAATTCCGAGATGGTCTAGCAACATTTAGGCCGACTTGATTGGGAAAAATCCCTATATTTGAAGATTTTGGTTTTTTGACTTCCCTGAGGTCAAAAACAAATCGAAGACAAAATGAATGGTCATTATGAGTTACGAGTGACCTATAAAAGGAACATGAAAATAAATTTTAATCGACAAAATATATCGTGTTGCATTTCAGGTTTCAGATAGGTCATTACAACCCACCCTTAATTAATTATTATTACGTCAGTGTAAAGAAATGTGTAAGGTGGTACAGTACAAACTCTTTTAGTGTACACTGGATTTATGGGATTATCATAAGGACTTTTGGATTTATGCAGAATTTGTTACCCCTTCCGAAATATGTCATTCTTCCAACATACATGCCTCAAATTCTTATGCAGTATTGATCTCATTCATATGGTAATTCAGACATGATCTCCAAAGTATTAGCCTCCCACATTTCACCCATTTCCTTTGACAGGAAAAAAATTTAATCACAAGAAAATCCACTCACACAGTGTGGCATGATCTTTTTATTTTTTTCCTTACATGGATTCCATGGTAATCTCAATGCCATTTATACTTATTGTCAAGAGCTTTCACCAGTGGATCAGTGGTAGTGCCATGTTGTTAGCAGCTAGCACATCCTTCAAGTGCTCCTAGAGAAATGACATAATGCAAGTAAACCCAGACGCAATAATGTGAGTCCCTCCTCCCTCCGTAAATGCAGTGTGCACCTACCGATGCAGGTTTGGTCTCTTCTCTTTTCCCTTGTTCATCAAGAACTGTTCCACATAAGCTCTTGTGGTGGAGTCGAGCTCCAATGGAGGTCCTCCCCTGGCCATGGATGCGAGCCACTGAAAAAAGCTCTTGTAGTTGAAACCACCGCTCGCCTCTGGAGTAGGGAAGTCTCCCACTATGGATATCACGAGAAGCGTCACATGCAACTTGGTTCCATCATCAGCGATGGCAGTCCCAGCAGCAGCCTCATTGTCTATTCGCTCCATCCATTCCTCAGCGCGTGTCTTTGGCTTGCCCTAAGGTTCACCAGAGGAGAATAAGTGTTGGGACACCGAACAGCACAACATACCAACAAACCCTTATTGTACGTGGGCAGTGCATTTGGTAAATTACACGCTTTTGTTCTTCGGTGTGTTTAAATTGTGCTATAGTAGACAACCCCACCTTGTTTCTGGCTTTGAAGAGCTTCAACTCCCTCTGCAAGAAGGAGGCGATTTGAGTGGGGCTCCTGGTGCCCACTACCATGGAGAGACTCTTGTACTGCCTAAACCCATAAAGACGGAGGCCCTTTGCAAGGAGATCCTTCTCCTCCTTGGTCCAACGTCCTTTGTCAAATTTCGGGACAGCAGTGGAGGCCGACGATGATGATGCTCCATTTACAGCTCGCCTCTTATTCCTTCCGGAACGCGTCTTCTTCTCCGGTCTACCCGAACGTCCATCACGGGCACGGGTCACTGGGGCCATCCTTGTGCCTGACCTCAAAAGACAGGGACCAGAAACGATTGACTCCGGCACAACTGGCGAAACGCAACAAATCGAATCCGACAATGCGACAGAATTCGTCGACAGAATAATATATTGTTCCACAGAAGAGGAGTCAGATAATAATTCTCCCCTCTCCCGCAGTGGCTTGGTTGGCGCTGCAGGGGAAAATGCGACACGTGGAAGAGATATAACGAAGGTTAGGCAGGTCGCAATTCACACACTGCCGCCATGTTTGGTCCAGGCTTTATTATCGCATTTACTCGAATCTAAAGTCGCACCCCTAGTTTTAATATTATGGTTTTCTAAGAAATAGAAGAATATTGTTTTATCCTTTCCATACATGTATGAAAAGAATAAAATAATATTCTTCTGTAAATACAGCTGAAATACTGTGCTGTATTTACAATTATTTAACTAAGGCAATACAAAACAAATTTTTAGCGCATGCTATACATGGCTACAGCACATGACAACATTTGAGGAGGATACATAGATTTTTCTTGCCAGAGCGGAATGGTTGGAAAAACCGAGGAGTCGGATAATCTGGGTTCTGCTGCAGCCGGAAAATAGGGCGACTTAATTCTAATTATCTTTTTCTCGCTTATTGGCATGGGCATTTATTATTACCCAATTGGTGTTGTTTAATCAGGCTCTTTGAATTACACAAACTGAATTTTAAAATATTGCTGGATTTTTTTTTCTACTTAAACGTGGTTAAAACGATCATTTTTCCCGCTTACTAATCATGTAAAATGAACGAGAGTGTAAGAATACATGGGATATATTGTCGAGTCATGCAGAGTGGATTTTTTTTTTTTTTTNTTTTTTTTTTTTTTAAATACGGTAGGCTACTATTGGTAAAGAGAAACTTTGAGCATCCCCAGGACTGATTGGTGTGATTTTCAAGTGCTTCTTCTCAATTAATACTGTGTACAGTGGTGCAATTGGCATTTTCCTCACGAAGCTGCTGTGGTTCTCTGTAAGCTGTCACTTTGGAACAGCTACTTTGAATTTGCCAAAATACTGCAGAGTAAAAAAACAAACCAAAAAACAACAACTGACATTGACTGGCATGTTATGTTCAGATGTTCAGTAGTAGCTAAAATGTGTGCCATATATAGAATAAGTCGTTTTCAAGTGAGAAGGTTGAGATCCTTTTTGAAACCCAAATGGTAGCCTACTTTGTTTCATTAATTTGAAAATAAAAATAAAAAAGCTTTGCTGATAACCACTAGCAACCAATAGGAATCACTGGTCTCTGAGTGACCCACCACACCAGCAACATCCTTCTCACCTGTGTATAGGTCAAGGAACTTGTGCCGTGACCTGCAAGGCCTGTTTGCAAGAACCTGTTTGAAATAATAATTAATTGACTTGTCACTCCTGTTCTGAGGACTAAAGTCACTTACGAAGCCCTTTACAGACTTTGCCATAAACCTGGGTGTAGTCCGACTCGACTTCCTGAAGAAGTTTGCGAAAAATCTGGCTGGACTTCCATAAGTTCAAATTAATGTGAAACGGCGTAAAACAAAGTGCTCTAAAATGGGTACTTACTGTACAGTTACGCGTACTTACAAGCCCACATCCTATCTCAGGGTTTCTCTAATGTCATTGACTAGCTACAGCTGATTTAGAAAGGGGCAGATGATCCTGATGCCCTCTTTGCCACCTTGGCCCTACCAAGCTCTTGGCCCTACTAGCCAATAAATTTTCATATACCGGTATGCCAGTTTTAAACTCAAATAGAGAATTTTTTTCCCCAACAGTTTGCAGCCAACCTGGATGGTGGGTCATAGGCTGCACTTTCCAAACTGCACTACCCAATAGACGGAATAATTTCCAAATGACGGATGCACAGATTTGGAGCTGTTTGTGCCTCAAATGCTTATTCGTTGAGATAATGGGATACTGGAAGGCATCTTGGGCAATGGATTTGGTTGCCATAAGTGAAACACGACTAATTAGTACATTATCTGTGACCCTTCAATAGTTTATTTGGCGCAAATGGACTACATTTCTCATTTTATGTCCTTAGCTGTCAACTTCAAATCATTCAAAGGCACATTGAGCTTGTTCAGTTTCAACACCTCCCTCAATTCATCCTGCAGAAAGGAAAGACTTAGCTGCATGTAATTTCACATTTCCAACTTCATAGCTACCTGGTTTTTCTTCTTGCCATAATGCTTTGTTATCATCTTTTCAGGAACATGAGTACTCCAGTCCTCCAGCCGTTTCCTGATGCCTGCAACCTCAGGCTTGGTCATGTAATCATCAAGATCAGAGAGAGCAGTAAGCAAGGCAGCACTTGACCTTGGATCTAGGTCAGCAGCGGGCTCCCTGTCACACAGAGTTGCTATGTATTTGTATATGGCACAATAGTCCACTCCACCACACTCTTCCGGGGGAGGAATCTTCCCATAATCGGCATATAAACGAAGTGTCTCTGACAAAGCATCAGTATCATTTTCTAATACAGGACGTTCTCCTAGACCATTCACTGTATCAATAATGCCATCAAGTGAGGTTTTGGTCTTAGTCTGAAATTAATTCAATAAAAACTTATTACACTATGATAAAACTGAAGTCACACTAAGGATAATCTTAACACTAGATATACCATATCAAACAGAAGGGAATCTTAGACTGGGTTGCAGAATTAGTAATACAGGGTGATCCAACTCAGTGGCACCAGTAGTTATTGGAAAAATCGCGCAAGCTGCTTGTTTATAAGCAGGTCGTTGCTAAGAGATGCTTTCTGGCTCTTTCTGGAGAATCGGGAATAGCACCTGCTGATATTAGGTCTAATGCCCATGTAACAATATTAATGAGGGAAAAAAGGGTCATCCGTGGGAAACAGGCTTGTTCTGGTGTTCGCTGGAGGGTTTCACATGAGGTCACTAGCTGCCAAACCACAGGCCTAATCCATCGGAACTGGACAGACCCGGGTGGGTCAATAAATAGGCCTTCTGGTCTGTTCATTGTTGGCCGCAGTTGGCGCAACTGAGATAGGTCAACAGGCAGC
>JYFJ02008669.1:0-11973 GCA_000934665.2 Catajapyx aquilonaris | reverse complement strand
TTTTTAGTCTTTTCTTACTACCCACCCCACCTACCCCCAAACTTCGAACATTCCCAGAATCTAGGAGAGAAACTGAACTTAAATTAGTATGACTTGCTCTGATATGAATGACATAATTTGGAAAATGGTTGACCAAATTAATAATGCAATTGCCTCGTACGAAGAAAATGGCTCAAATTGGTCATTAGTAAAATTTAATTCATTGGAAGTCTTTGTAGGTTTTTATGAAGCCTGGGAAGGTGGTCAATATGTCCATACACCCCCTGAACTGGCAAAAAAGCATGCTATTGTAAATGTGAATGCTCCAAATAACCTTTGCTTTTACTATTCTGTGGCTGTTGGACTCAATCCAGGGAAGAATAACCCTTCCAGGGCAACACATTATCACGATGCTGTAAATAATTTGAAACAGGTGGGAAATCCCGTGAAGGTGACAGATTTATCTAAATTTGAAAAATTGAATAAGGTATCCATAAACTTATATGGATATGAAAGAGAAATAATCTTCCCAATTTATGTGACAAAAATGCAGGGTGGAGTCCCTCACGTGGATTTACTCTTGTTGGAGAAAAATGGTAGTCAACATTATGCAACAATTAGTCATTTGAGTCGCCTGCTGACTAGTGGGTCAAAACATGCCATGATGTATTATTGTCGATACTGCTTGAACAAGTTCAATAAGGAATGTTCAGAGCATGAAGCTCGATGTTTGGAATTCGGCCCTCAGCGCACATCTATGCCAAAGGAAAATTTTGTAACTTTCAAAAATGTACATAAGCAGCTTTATAAACCATTCGTAATTTATGCAGATCTAGAATGTATATTTGATGGGAAAAAACATGTTCCTTGCGGGGTAGCTTATGTGATTGTGAATCAGGATGGAAAAATAGTAAACTTCTGGCTCTATCGCGGTTCTGATTGTGTTGAGAAATTTTTGGTGAGTGTAGAGGGTGAAGTAAAACACTTGACACCCAAAGTACAGGCATTTAGAAAAAGACCGGCCTACGATACAGTGGCCAATTCAATATGTCACATTTGTGAGGAGCCATTCTTACCCGATGACGTCATTGTCAAAGACCATTGTCATGTGACTGGTGAAGACAGGGGTGTGGCTCATCAGAAATGCAATGTAGCATATCGATTGAACAATAAGGTGCCGGTCTTTTTCCATAACTGGACCCGTTATGACTCACATTTCCTTGTGAAGGCTTTGGCAGGTAGGAAAGGAGATAAGATCCGTTTAATCGCGAGGAACAGTGAACAAATCACGTGCCTCACCCTCAACAATATTGTATTTTTGGATTCATTCAATTTCTTGAGTACTAGTTTGGACACTTTGGTCAAAAATTTAGTATCAAGTGGCTCGAACCTACCTGTCACTAGCCAGGTCATAACTGATCCTGCTGTACTTGACTGTACTCGCCAAAAAGGCATATACTGCTATGAATATATGAATTCATTTGAAAAATTTGAGGAAACGTGCCTGCCCCCCAAGGAAGGTTTTTTTTCCTCTCTAACCGGGAAGCACATTAGTGATGCAGAATATGCTTTTGCCCAAAAGGTCTGGCAGGTGACTCAGTGTCGAGATTTAGGTCAGTTTCACGATCACTATCTCCAAAGTGACGTATTGCTATTGGCTGATATTTTTCAACAATTTAGAGGTGTTAGTAAGCATAATTACGATTTGGATCCATGTCATTATATTTCTCTTCCTGGTTTCAGTCTAGATGCTTGCTTGAAAAAGACTGGTGTGAAATTGGGTCTTCTGACAGATGTGGAAGCGCATATTTTCATTGAAAAGGGCTTGAGAGGCGGTGTTGCCATGGTGGCCAAGCGATATGCTGAAGCTAATAATCGCTACATGGGAGACTCATATGATCCATCCAAACCCGAATCCTTTTTATTATATTTAGATGCGAATAATTTATATGGATTTGTGATGGGACTATCAATGCCCACAGGAGAATATCAATGGGTTTCACCTGAAAAAATTGATGAGGTGATGGCAACACCGCATGATAGTCCTATTGGGTATATTTTGGAAGTGAACTTGAAATATCCCAAAGAACTGCATGACAAACACTCTCATTTCCCAATGGCCCCTGAGAAAATGTGTGTGAAGGATGAGTATCTATCAGACTTTCAGAGATCACTTCCACACGCAAAATTTAATGAGAAATTGATACCAAATTTACTCGATAAAGAGAATTATGTTGTGGATTATAGAAATTTGCAGATGTATATCCAGCATGGTCTGCAACTTTCCAAAGTCCACAGAATTTTGCAATTTGAGCAAGCACCTGTGCTGAAAAATTATATTGATCTGAATTCGAATTTGAGGAAAGCTGCCACTAATGAGTTTGAAAAGAATTTCTTCAAGCTAGCAAATAATTCAATTTATGGGAAGATGTTACAATCAGTCCGGAAATATGTCAACATGGAGTTAATTACGAGTGGAAAGCGAGCCAAAAAAGTCATGAAGAAACCTAGTTTTAAAAACATGAAAATTTTAGCTGAGGATTTGGTTCTGGTGAGCAAGCAGAAGATCAATGTGGAGCTGAACCAACCTATTGCCATTGGCTTTTGCATTCTGGAAGCGGCGAAGAGAGTTATGTACAATTTTTTTTACAATCACTTGATTCCTTTGTACGGCTCGAAATGTGAATTATGTTTCACTGATACGGACAGCTTTCTTATTCATGTGACCGGAAGTGATGTCTATGAGGATATGATGAAACACAAGAACCTTTTCGATCTGTCAGAATACCCACCCACACACCGTCTACATGATGCGAGCAACAAGAAAGTCCCTGGGGTGTTCAAAGATGAAATGAATGGTAAAATTATAAAAAGTTTTGTCGGACTTCGAGCCAAATGTTATTCCCTGGAGTTGATTGATCTTAGTCACAAGGCCACCGCAAAGGGTGTAGGAAAAAATAGTCGCTCCCATCTAACTCATGTTGTCTATAAAAAAGTCCTTGAGCAGCAGAGTACTGAATATTGCTCAATGCCAACCATTAGGAGTAAGAATCATGTTGTACAAACTATAACCACTAAAAAAATTGCTTTGAATGCATTCGATGACAAAAGATTTATTTTGGATGATGGGAAGATGACCAGAGCTATTGGACATTATAAAAATGTGTGTAAATAAGTTGTGTGTAAATACTGAATGTGTAAATAAGTTGTGTGTGTAAATTGTGAATCAAGTGTGTGTGTAAATAAATCATTGTTCTAACATTTGTGTATCATTGTGTTGATGCATGTTCATACATTAATTGAGACGCTACATACGTTTAATTGAAACGGTATGACGCGCGTCCATAGCGTCGTTCTCACACTTATATGAAATCGCTAAATACGTTTATTGTGACGCTAATTACGTTTATTGTGACACTAATTACGTTCCCTGAGACGGGTATGACGCGCGTTAGCGTACGTTTGAAGCGTTTTAAGAAAAAAGATATACATTATAAGCAAATTTTATTTTCACAAAATAGTGTTCGACAAACATACTCGATATTTTCCAGCTTGACGGGATACACAATTATTAATAGACAGGAAACCAAATCGCTCCTTCCAACATTTGAGACACATCCATTTAAATTCTGAAAAAGTTTCTACATCGCTAGAAGCATGGTCATCATAGATTTTTCTCAAGTTACGATCACATTGATTAAAAATAAACAGCATCGAAGCATTGTCTCGTATCAAGGCGGCAGGCACACGGGTATAACTTTGAGCCAGATATAAGCAGCTTACACCATGATGGCGTCCATGAGTAAACACATCCTGAATGGTTTTTTGTTTCATTAACATGACATCATCGAATACAATTAAATATTTTTTCCCAAGTTCGAGCTCACCCAGGTCAATGTCATCCCGTGTGAAGACTAGCCTCCACCCTTCATTATTAATATTAAATGCATTGCGCAACTTTTGATAAATGGCTTGGTTGGGGGTAGTGGTCACAATAATTAGCACATCATACTCCATGTAATTGGGGATAGTGACCAGGTTAATTAAGAGGTTAGTTTTTCCACTATTACTGGGGCCTAAAATCAAGCCCCTCATACTCTGAGGCAACACACCCCTCTTCTCCTCCTCCCTCGCTCGACCCGTCATGTTGTAAATCTCCATTGAGAGTCTCAGGTGGAATGGAATGCACCTCCTTTTTATCTTCCCACTCCATTCCTCCCTCCACATCCCATCCTCCCTCCATCTCCTCATGCAATGTATCGGTCTGGAATAATAGAATATTAGTAAAAGTAAGTAGAAAAAAATAATTCCCGCTTACCATATGTTCCATCCAACTTTTTACGAGGAAGGCTTTCTTCATGGAACAATAATGTTGAAGGTGACACGAATATGACATCTCTGTGCTGGCTTTTAGCGTTTCATACGAAGGACATTGAAATTCATCCACGTTGGTTATTTCTCGTTGCAAATAAAACTGCAACATGGCACATTGTTCTGCACCTATGAAAAGCATGTTCGATAGGAAAAATTTTGACTAAATAAAACATACCTTTAGCGTAAATTATTTGGAATCGATCTGTTGCATCATGTAGACATTGTCTGATCTGATGTACAGGTATGCAGCCAGCAGCAAATGGGATCCCACTTATCCTATTGCGCATGTCTACATTATGTCGGTATATCTCTGGAGGCCACTGAGTTTTATCCGATTCAAATAAAAAGTGGTTGAAGCTAACCATTGGCTGATTAACCGACACTGTTGTAATTTCCTTTGGATAAATATGGCCAAGTCCATCTTGGTAGCAGTGAGACTCGACAAGTACTCCGGCCAACATCTCGAATGTGAATGAATGAATATTTGTTTCACACGCTATTAAAGTGAGCGATCGTTCGTTAAGTGACCGTTAGAGCGTGCGTTAAGTGGAGTGACAGTTAAGCGAGCGTTAAGTGATAACAATTATTGGGTCAAATAATAGTCGACAATATTTTTTATTTTGATTTTATTAAACCAAGGAATGATGTCATTTGCTTCAATATATCAATGTCCGATGACATGTCTTTCTTATTATTTACTCCTTCAATTATGCGTAACAAGGAATGTGCTATGGCATCTACATAGATCTTTGGGACAGCATCTTCATTCTCCAGGGGTAAAGCTAGTTGAGTAATTCGGTGCTTCTTGGCTATGAAGAGTTTTCCTCTCATCTTGAGGTACAGGTTTTCTCGTTCCCTCAAATGTGATAGTGTCACTACATCATCATCAAATACAGGTGTGCCCACACTTCCAATGCGCATTTTATTGGCATCATATCCCATATTATCTCGTTTCAGACAAGTTTCCATCTGTTCATTAACATACTTTTTGGAAACAGCGTCTGTGTCAAACACTGGCATATGCAATTTGATAATGCGCTTATTTCGAGCATTAAATGTCTCATCATCGTCACCTGCCAAACATTTTTTATAGACATACTCTTTCGAAACAGCATCCCAATCTGTTTCTGCCATTCGCAAACCAGTTAACACTTGCTTCTTCACTTGAAATGCTCCGTCATGTAACATAATGGTATTGTCTTCCAGAAATTGTAAATTGACTGCATCGGAATTTTTCTCAGGTGCGAAAAGGTGGCGTATTCGTCTGCCTCGCACATTAATGGGGCCACTAGTGGGAATAGAAACCACCTGATCCGTCTGACCATATTCCTCCAGATATGATTTGGTTACGGCATCATCAGCATCAACAGGTGCACCCACATTCCTCAATCGCTCACCATTAAAATCGAACTCATCCCTGGGACGCTTGCCTGTGCCCGTTCTATGTATTTTTCCAGCAGGTGTTCCGAATCTATCCATATTGATCTAATATATCCTCGTAACAACGACCTTGACTCAAGTCGGACAATACCACTAGGCACAGGTGTCCACAGGAAGGGAGAGGGTCGACTGGACTTTGCAGTTGATTCGTATTGTAATATATATTCTTGCCCAGGTATTGATTTAACTCGAGAGGAGGGGTCAGGTTTCCAATAGAATCGAAATATATTGCTGAACCATCATTCAATCGCTGATAGCAGGTCCAGTGAGTGCCGGGACCCGACTCTGAGTCCAGATTAATTACACCACATTCTAATTTACGTGGAGTGGAAGGCAGTTTATCTCTCATAAATACACCACGGAAGCGTTTAATTTTCAACCACTTAACCAAGTCAATAATATCCAAGTTTGTGAGTGGTTTTATCTTTTTGGATATGGTTTCAATTTCAAACCTCGTCCCAAGTTTTTTTTTCTCCTTCCCTGCCCTTTTTTCAATTGGGCAATAATTTGATTTTGTTTCTGTATAGCTTCTAACCGCTGACGATTGGCTTTCGCATTTAGGACCGAATTCACTACTGTACCGATAGCCCCTGCTAACGCGCCCACAGAAGGGATCAATAGGGGTAAAAAACCACCCTTCTTAGCTTTCCTCTTCCTTCTGACCTTTTTAGTTTTGGAGGAGACCATGACTGATGAAAAAATGTTGCGATGCTATACTTATATAGTCAGCTCGGTCATGCGTGATCCACCGAATGTAGTTTGAAATGTTCTATAATATATCAATAAATAGAACATTCGACTATCCTTCTCCAAACTCTTACTCAATTTAATATTCAGATTCATGGATGTACCAGAAATTAATAACTCCTGGCTCTGATGACTACAATCAATGGCTACAATTGGATATTGTTTGCTGAAATCATCTTGATTTACAATATTCAACAGGTCGTCCTTTTGATAATACGAGTCTTTAAATTGTTTCAACATGAAGTACAGTTTCTGATGTTCATTTCTGCTCCAATCGATATTCAATTCTTTGCCCGGAAATCTCTGATTATTAAGCATTACAGATATATCACGCAGGAATATGTGGTCGAAATAAGAGGACTCCTTCAAAAATGTGTTATCTCGTTCAGTTTGGAAGCCGATTATCACATATTTAGGGATGTTAGCCATCATACCGCTAATTGGAATATTAAACGAGTAATCGGTGTTGCCAGATGGAAGTGAAAGCATGCCACTCCGCCAATCCCTGTACCTAATTTGTATAGGTGTCTCATCTCTCATCATTGATAGGAAACGAGTGTGCATCATCAGTGATGGCTCCACTTGACATACGAATAATGAAATCTCTTTGAATAGAATTTTGTACAATGAGTGAGGGGCGCGTGCAGCGGCCGCTTGAGTTGGATCTGTCGGTATGTTAAATTCCACAAGAGTATCCTGAATTCTATCATTTTTGGTAAGTGAGCATGTTAGGGTTGGTGCGTACATGACATCTGTAAAATCTTCGAAAAAACCACTCATCCTTTTTAGCGGTATTATTTGACTAAATTCTCCGTCCGTCGTAATTCGCGTGTCCACCTCTCCTTCTACCATCCAACCCTCTTCCCCGCCATAATATTCAGATGAGGTAGCGATCCTTTTCAAGATAGTAGAACGACCTAGATTTTGAAGATAGGCCACTTCAACACCATTTAAATTTGCAGCAAATTTATCAAAGTGGAAGAGAACGAATGAATTCACCGGTTTAATCATATCTCCAGCCAAATATTTAGAGTTGTCGGGCATCTTTGCAATGTCACCCTTAATATAATAATAAGACTTGCTCAGGTCGAAATAACCGTCCATTTTTGGCATACGATGAATGATGTCACTCCCATGAGAATTAATGTCTCCCGCTTCGGGTGAGAATTGTACGTAATCTAATTTTTTAAAATAATCTCCTCCTATCATATCATGTAAAGTGGATTGAGCTTTAGCGGTCAGCATGCTTGATTGCTCGGATGTGAATGCGTAAATTTATCTTATCTGATGCATTATATAGAGGATCTCCGCTCTGATCTGTAATCCTTATCATCATCTGATCTAAATACTGCACTGACATGGGCAGGTAGATTGGATTTGTTATCTCTTTATTTATTAAATAGTGCGGAGCCACCTCTGGACAAAAACTGTACAATAATGAGCTTTCTCTTCCATTTACAAATCCTCGAGATACAGCGTCGCAATGCACCTGTATAGATGTCAACTTTGTTACAGAGACTAAATCTTCCGCTAGTGTGTCGCCTTTCCTGACATCACCCTTAAAACCTAATAGTTTTCCTATAGAATTTTTATTTGTAAAATCTAATAGCAGACCGTCTTCGGTAATATTAGCTCTAGCTCGACCAGTTCTTTGATCGATGCTGATTTTTACTCCAGAAATGCGAGTATTAATGTAATTCGCAATTTCATCAGCTTCGTAACTCCCCTCTGGTATTGTTAGGTAATGCTCATCCCCATTGTCCACACAGGGGAGAAGCCATATTGTTGCGAGGTTTGCAAGAAGTTTAGTCGATCAGGACACTTGAATGCGCATATGCGAACCCACACAGGGAAGTAGTCCAGCGGCTTAGTGCCGATTAAAAAAAAAGTTGTTGAGTGATCCTTATGACGTGTGCAAAATATGGGTCACGTGAATCATGTGTAATAGGGTCCGCGAGGAGCGTATCTGAGGTGAACTCGCATCACTTCTGGGTTGTCACGTTTTGGGTATGGGTCCACTTATTTAACCTAAACACGAGAGAGTGTGGCCATTCGGGCCAAAATTTCGTTATTTTTGTGATAATCATATCTAGCACCGTTTACGAGATAAGGCCCAAAACAAGGGCAGAAAATTACGGAAAATGTCACTGTTCTACTCTATATATATATATATATGTATTCATTTTTCAGAGAGTGTGAATAGCGAATAATATTGTATTTCGCGCTGAATATGAGTAGTAGTCCATGGCGGCTTCCGGAGCCTCATGGAAAAATTCCGCAGTGGCGCCACCGTCTATGCGAGTTTAACATGGTAAAGCGCCTCTGCGGCGATCTGTGTAACTAGTAAATATGCGTGGGAAGAGTCTCCAGCCAATCAGAAGCCAGGCCGAGGAGCTACGCGTTTACAAGCAGCGGCGGCCCCCGCGGCAGTGGCAGCACCGTCGCCCGAGTTGGCGAAATGAAAAATCCCCAGCAGCGCCGAGCCGGGCTGGATCCCACGGCCTCCCGATTAGGATGACGTTGCTCTTAGGATCACGGCCAATACCCACAGGCCTGTAAGAGAGGTGCTGGGAGGCGCCCTATATGCAGCCACCACCTGCGCACCGCAAACTGGTCCTCCCACCACGGGCCCCCAGGGCCACCGTAGGGAAAATTTGGCATTGCCTAAATTCCGATCACGTGACGTGGCACAAGTTGACCCACCCAGATTTTCTGTGGCCAACCGGCAAAGTCCCGAAAATATATTTGGGGAGCGGCGGGAGATTCGAACCATATACTTGCCGAGGATTATAAGGGGAAAACTGGTCCTCCCACCACGGCCGCCAGGCCCACCCCAGGTGAAATTTGGGAATGCCTAAATTCCAAACTGACCAGGGCGCACACTTTGGCCCGCCCAGATTTTCTCTGGGCCGGTGGGAAAGTCCCGAAAAATATATTTGGGGGAGCAGCGGGAGATTCAAAAAAAGGCAACCCTCCACGCACCCTATCTCCTACTTGATACCTGCCGCGGAATATAAGTTGGGGGGAAAAAAGAAAGACATCTGGCCCTCCCACGGCCTCCAGAGAGGCCCTAGGTGAAATTTGGGAATGCCTAAATTCCGAACTCGTCACGTGGGACAAGGTGGCCCAGCCAGATTTTCTCTGGGGACATGGGAAGGTCCCGAAAAAATATTTGGGGAGCGGCGGCCAAAACACGCGGGCAGGCAGGCAGGCAGGCAGGCAGGCAGGCAGGCAGGCAGGCAGGCAGGCAGGCAGGCAGGCAGGCAGGCGCCAAGATGGCTGGCCCACCTGGGAAAGTGCCGAAAATATTTTTGTGGGGTATGTTTCAGGAGCGGCGGGTGATTCAAAAAGGGGACCTAGGCTGCTGCGGCTCGGGTGGGAAAAAACAACTAAAGATGGCCCCGCAGGAGCTTCCTGGTCCACCCATATTTTTGGGGGATAACCTCGTGTCCTTGATGCCCCGCAACCCGCCACGCACCTTATCTCCTCTATAATTATTATACTTTGCCGCGGATTATAAGTTGGGGAAACTAAAGATGGCGCCCCCCCAGGCCCCTGGCCCACCTGGGAAAGTGCCCATGTTTGGAGGGAGGACCGTCGCGTCGTAACCTCCAGGTTGTATCCTGCATGCCCCGCAACCCGCGCTCCCTCCACGCAACACAAGGGGGAAAAAGAAAGGAGGAAAAAAAAAATATGGCCTCCCAGGGGCTTCCTGGGGCCACCTAGGGAAAAAATAATTGGGGATTAATAGGCGGAACTGGCCAACGCGCGAAAATAGCACACCGTCCAANAAAAAAGATGGCCTCCCAGGGGCTTCCTGGGGCCACCTAGGGAAAAAATAATTGGGGATTAATAGGCGGAACTGGCCAACGCGCGAAAATAGCACACCGCCCAATGCATAACAGAAATAATTATTCGCGCCAGCAGCAGCAAGCATATTATTCAGCAGCTGGCACCTGCTGACAGCAAGCACACGTGCTCGGCTAGCGCGTGTATCATACCAGATGGGCGCGTTCCTGCCACCAACCAGAGCTGAAGGACGGGTTTATGCGCTACTGAGGGGGAAGCAGCGTTATTCGCCAGGAATTGGAACGCACCCGGATGCCCGGCGAGAGAGGCGGGACGCTAGGATTGGAAACATATTGATGCAACAATATTTGTCGACACTTGCTAACGCGGGGTTTCCCTCCCAGGGCCGGCACATCCAATAATATTAGGCTAAAGACCGGCCGGCCTCCCGAAACCCTCCCTCCTCCTCATCGCGCGCATAGAGATGCCATTGTTATTGGCCGCACAAGAGAACGTAATGACACCGGGCGATTTATTAATGGCGATTGGAGGGGGAGGAAGAAAAAAACAGGAATGCCGGCAAATCTTCATTTCTCGCAGAAGACAGGCATGGCAGGGGAGACACGACATGCGGCAGGGCATGGGACAGGGATGAGGCCGGGGAGGGGCGCTGACCTGGGCATGGCACGGTGCTAATAACCATATATGCAATGAATGCAGGAATCTACACATCACCATAATGAATGAAATAGGGGGGGAAAATGATATAGCGGCATGGAATATATGATTACAGAAAACCCGCAAAACCGAGAGCCGGAGCGGGCATGAGGCAAAGATGATGGGGGGCGGGTGGTAGAAGCCAAGAGGAGGATGGCCCTCGAGCGACACCAAGCCAAGATGATGCAGGAGTATGTTGCACGCTGCGAGGATGAGTAGGGAGCAAAATGATGCCCAGGTGTAATGTCCCACTCATCCTCGCACCGGAGTTGGGCATGGGGGGCAAGGGTGTTAGGGGCAAGGGGGTGAGGCCGGGGATATGGCGGCATGGTAGCGACCTGGACATGGCGTGGTGCTAACCGGGCGACATGGTGCCACCGCAACGGGGGTGACATGGGGCGGGGGCAGGGGATATGGGCCATGGGCGAGGCGGGGACACGGTCGAGACATGGCAGCAGGGCAAGGGACCCGGCCATGCATGGCGCCACCGGGAGGCAGGGCAACATGGGGAGGGGACCAACGCGACTGGGACATGGGGGCAACATAGATGGCGGGCAGGGACCACCGCGGCACAGCGGGTGAGGCTGGGACATGGGCATGCATGGTGCTAACCGACGCGAGCGACATTGAGACAGGCATCGGTGCTAACCGAGCGACATGGGCAGACATGTATGGGGCTAACCGAGCGACATGGGCAGACATGTATGGGGCTAACCGAGCGACATGGGCAGACATGCCAGGGGCTACCATGAGGCATAAGTTAGAGGCGAGGATGGAATTACCAGAAAGCCGAAATAAAACATCTATCATCCCCGGTGTGCGCCCGATGTGGGGTTTTTATCCCTTCACGCCGGTCGCTGCTCCGGCTCGGGGGGCAGGGGTCCGTCCAAAAAACGAGAGGGGGAACCCTCACGCTCGCGACCATCC
>JYFJ02008666.1:0-11763 GCA_000934665.2 Catajapyx aquilonaris | reverse complement strand
GGGGGGGGGCGTAATATATGTCAAACGGCACAGGGCGCCATCTCACCTAACGCCGGCCCTGTTGTTAATTCATGTTACTTCAGGAAAGCACTCTGGGAAAGCAGTAATGTTTGTGGATGGAAAGGTCACAGGTTTGATTACACGATCAAACTTTGATTCCTTATTTTGCATGGAGTTGGGTCATCTCCAGGTTCCTCTCAAATGGGATTTCTCCCAGCCATCCATCCATGTGAATGCACAGAAGTAATGTACTCGCACCTTTTACCAGCATTGGGGGATGACTGTATATCTTAGAAAGTGTAGGTGTGGAGTAAGATGCCTGGTAGGGGCAGTGCACTAATTACAACAAACTACTACTACCGTTATTATTTCCATTAGCAAAGCAATTTGAAGCTGGAATGGGGTATCTCCCCTCCTAAGACAAGTGACCCTGAGCTGAGAGCAGCTTCCACTTTGGAGATGGGCAACAGACGCAGATCCCGTAAGCAATGTAAGCCTTCTAGATCTGTGTTGGCTGATGAGGATGCAGTGCAAGAGGAGAGCCCTACTAAGAAGAGGAGGGTGACAAAGGGTGATGGTATGGACAAGAAGAAAGAAACTTTCAAAGTGGCATGCCTTACTTGTGGGGTGGAGTTTGTTAAATGGTGCAACTTGGCCCATCACTTCAAAGAATCTCACACCACCCTAGATGTCCAAGGAAAATGCATGTGTGGGGAGACCCTCAACGGAACAGCCCAGCTGTCCAGTCACCGCCGCAAACATCTTAAGCTGTTTAGGTATGTCTTAATGAAGCACATGTGTTATATGTTCGGCTTTAAAGCATGTTCCTCATCCACCACCCTTTCTCAATGCTACCCATCACCTCAAACCAAACATGATAACTTGGATTCATAGGATGCTCACAAGGACACAGATTTGTGTTGCCTTGCATTTGACAAAGGATATCTTGGAAATTATCATGCACAAAACATTTCACTCTGGGTCTTCAAGAGCATCTTGTCACCCAATGTTACCACTTGGGTTGAGGTGGTGAGTAGCATTACAATCATGTGGTGGGTTTGGACTGCCTTTTAAAGCTGATTACCAAGGCTAATATTGCTCTGCCACATTGTAACTTGTCAATCTCTGCAATGGACAGCTGTGACAAGTGCGACAAGTCTTACAGTAATAAAGTTGACTTGGAGGGGCACAAAGGCACTCACCTTCCGAAAAATGAGCGGCCTTTCCAATGCAGCCAGTGTCCAAAACGTTTCCATGCTGAAGCCCTCCTCAAGCACCATGAGAAGACACATGTGCCTGTCGAGAAGAGGGCCATATGGGAGTGTGACATGTGTAAGAAGAAGATGTGCAGCAAGAACTCCCTCCTCACTCATCAGCGTATAGTGCATGTTGGAGAAAGGTCCTTTGTGTGTGAAGTCTGTGGACGAACATTCACTCAGAAGGGGAACCTGAAGGACCACATGGTGACACACAGTGACGAGACACCTCACAAGTGTGAAAAGTGTGGAAAAGGCTTTAAGACTAAGTCAGGCTTAAAGATTCATTTTGAAGTGCACAATATTGACCCTCTAGTGTGCACTGTCTGTGGCATGCACCTGAAAACATCTCGAACACTAGATAGGCATATGATTATTCATTCAGATGATAAACCTTACCAGTGCAAGTACTGTGGGAAAGGCTTCAAGCGATACAAAACTCTTAAGGTTGGTATGGCTAAAGTGCTGACACAACTTTTATGCTCTTTTTCTTCCTTTGCAAAGGCATAATATGTGTGACATAGGTACCAGGTAATGTAAACTTGAAGCACATTGGCATACACAAAAGGAATTTCTAAATTTCGTTTGTTGAGAGAATATAGAATATAATTTCTGAACACCTCATGGGCATGTTACAGGTACACTACTAGAAAAAAAGTGCCACAGGGGTACAAGCAGTGCCAAATGTTCAGCTCATGGAAGCAGGTTGTCAGGTTCATTCGTGCACACCTCCATATGTGATGCTTCTTGTACTATCTACAGCAGTTTTTCCCAGTAGTGTACAGTGCCAGTGAGTGGGACCTGATGATACATATTACTACAGCATGCTTAGATGTCTCACTGTCAGTTACCAATAACACCAGTGTGTGATAGATAACAATTTAATTGCCTAATTCTAGGGTCATTATGAGTTCCATGAAGGACAGAAGACTTACCATTGCAAATTCTGTGGGCGCAGCTTTAACAATGCCAGCAACTGTCGCTCACATCAGCGTCGGATGCATGTGGAGGAGCTTGTTAGGGAAGGAAGACCTCCTATGAAGAAGGCAAAAGGAGGTCCAATTGAAGACTTCAAGGATCAGTCATCTGCAAGTCATACAGGAGACAGGTTTCAGGAGATGATACCTGGATATGTAGATTGTCCTAAAGAAAGGGAGGAAGTAACCAGGGAACAAAGGGCCATGCCAGTAATTTCTGATCACACAAATTGGCCTCACACTCACTATTCTTCACCATATGAGGCATTTATTTCAGCTAAGGTGACCTCAGAGCAACAATTTCATCACAATTACATGCACTTGTAATTGTTTGTTATAACAAAATAATCTTCTCATTGCTATCTGTCTTTTGTGACTATTTGATTTGTACTGCGTTTGCAAAATCCAGTCCAGTGTAGAATCTTAACGGAAGGATAGCACAGCACTATTGTTTGGCTGATGCATATTAGAGCTTCTCTAATGCATATACTACAGAAAAAATTGAGTTGCTCTTGATTCTCTGTTTTTCTCCTGGTGGGAAAAGTATTATGGCATTGTCAATGCTGTTATGACTCAGATTTCTTTAGAACTGCAAGGTAAAAACCTTGGCTGGTGAGGGAAATGGCATAACAAGGTTGATGAAAATGGTAAAGGGACACTCCACTCAAAATGCAAGTTGGGCTCTAAAAATCGGGCAAAAAATCCTGATTCCGAAGGTGCAATCGGTTTTTTTCTACGCGGAACAGAAAAGCCAGGACGAGGCGTTAAAGACTCAGAATTTGCGTCGTCTGCTAATGAGCTGCCCCGCCAGCCCAGTCCGCCACCGCCGTGAGCGCCGCCACCGGGCACTAGGCGAAAGTGATACAGCGCTGAAAGTCGGGTCGGGTCAAGAGGTGGCGGGATCAAACCTGTGGGACGGACCAAAGATGGCGCGGACCATGGCGTGGATCAAGATGGCGCAAGAATATCCAAATTTCTGCCCAGTCCCGGGCAGTCCCGGAGGAGGCGCTGCTGTTTTGCGCCAGATTCGAATTGCCTAACTTTGACGGCTCGCTCTGGCCTTACCGTTCGTCTCTCAGAAAAACTGCTGATACACTCGGAATCAGGATTTCTTGCCCGATTTTTAGAGCCCAACTTGCATTTTGAGTGGAGTGTCCCTTTAAACAGTGACACTAACAATTGACACAACAATAACACTAACAATATTGAATGGAGCATTTCAGCTTGAATGGAATGTTTTCCTTGTGTTTTCCACTCCCAGTTACCCAGTTTCTGCCATGGTGGAAGAACATTTTTGCACTCTTGTACATATTTTGGCAGTATTGTGATTTAACTTTGTAATTGTATGGCTTATCCTATTTTTGTGGATCCAGAACCAAAGATTCATCTGTGTGAATTTGCCCCGTCTTTGTTGAATAAGCAGAGATTTTTGTGGGAAGCAGTGTGTGGTTGTGCAATCTTTGAACACACATGTATAATTGCATTTTCTCAATAACGTGCCCACATTCCACCTTCATGCTTTTATCAGTGATTTTATATAAACATATATATAATTAAATACATGGTATGACAAAAAAAACTGTTAGTGATTGAACTTCAGCAATATAATTATTCTTAGCTCCCTGTGAAAAGCAATCTGAAGGAATTTTCGTTTCTAAATGAAGCCCAGCCTGCCCTTGGATGATTATTGATTACAAACTCAGAATATGAATGATTGTAAATTGAAGGAGTACTGATGATATGGTACATTTATTGATTTATGTTAATAAAACCAGAATTTTGCAAGTCAAGGTCCTATTACAGATGAGCATAAAATAGTCATGCACAAATACGAGTCAGTCTCACCCAAATGAGGAGGGAAGTATTGCAGCCCCTATTTTAATCTTACAGGCAAGAAAAATTAATTTCGATAATATCGATGTATCGATATTCATACCCGATACTTCAACAAGAATCGTCTGCACAGAAAGATGGAGTCCAGCTGAGCTCATCTGTCGCATTCGGATCCAATTCTCCGAGTTTTCACCCTTCCCTGACCTACACCGACAGTCTGCCAGGGCGCATGGGGTCCAGGGGGATGGACGTGTGCCGGCTGTGCGCCTGCAAGAGGGAGGAGGGGCAAGGGGAATGGCTGTTCGCCAAGGAGGGTGCGGAGAGGACCAGCCCCAGAGGCACAGGCAGCACAAGGCAAGGGAGCAGAGGGCATCTGCTGCAGAATGTGCTGGACAACATCAGGCTGTACCTCGTCAGGCTACAGGTGGGTCCATACCAGATCACAGGGAGGAGGCCAGGGCTCCCTTGGCTGCTGGCCCTCCAATTCCTCAGAATTTGAAATTCCCCCCTCTTCTGCAGGTGGATGAGGGAGATGCCCTCCCACACTGGGTGTGTCCCAGCTGCTGCTCTGTACTGGATGACTTCCACAAGTTTGCAGAGGATTGCCTGCACACACAGGACAAGATCACTGCCATGCAGCTTGCACCAACGTTAAGAAATAAGGAGCCTCTGGATGCCAGTGACGGAGGGGCGGAAGAGGTGAATGGGGAGGAGGAGAGTTGCTGCAATGAGGTGGGAGACTTTGAAGACTACTGTGCGGTGGGTTTCATTCTCATTTAGAGGTCGGATCCATGTTAACAAATTGACAACTGAAGAGTACAAAAGCAGAGTGTATTAAATCCATGCTAGTAGTGTGAATTTAAAACTCTTATTTGCGTTTGGCTTCGTCAGTTTCTTAGTCACCATTTAGGCCAGGAAGATGATTAAATGAAAACAAGAATAAGTGCTTGGAGAAATGCCCAATTCAAATTGCAAATAAGTCACAATTAATAATTAATGTCATTCCCATTAGCAAAACAATTTGGAGCTGGAATGGAGTGATTCACCTGAGGCCAGTGACCCTGAGCTCAGAACTGCTGCTACTCACAAAGTGGGTACTAGACGCAGATCCCGTAAGCAGCATAAGCCTGCAAAAGCTGTGGTGGATGCTGAGGGTTCCTTGGAAGAGGGAAGCCATAGTCAGGAGAGGATGGTGACAATGAGACAAGTTTTGAATAAGGAGAAAGACGCTTTCATAATGGCATGCTGTACTTGTGGAAAGGAGTTTGTCAGATGGTGTGATCTCGCCCATCACTGTGAAGAATCTCACACCACCCTACAGGTTCAGGGAAAATGCGTATGTGGGGACAGCCTCAGTGGCAGAGCCCAGATGTACAGTCACCGGCGTATGCATCTTAAGATATTTAGGTAAGCTGAAAGGAATATCCTGTACCAGGAGGGATTTTCTCGCTTCCTCCTTGTAACTGGTCAATCTTTCCCATAAACAGTTGTGACAGGTGCAACAAGTCATATAGCAAAAAAGTTGACTTGGAGAGGCACAGAGGCACCCACCTTCCTAAAAATGAGCGGCCATTCCAGTGCAGCCAGTGTCCAAAGAGTTTCCATGCTGAAGCCCTCCTCAAGAGCCACCAGAAGTCACATGTGCCTGTTGAGAAGAGGGCTATATGGGAGTGTGACATGTGTAAGAAGAAGATGTGCAGCAAGAATTCCCTCCTCACTCACCAGCGTATAGTGCATGTGGGGGAAAGGTCGTTTGTGTGTGATGTGTGTGGACGAAGCTTTACTCTGAAGGGTAACCTTAAGGACCATATGGTGACACACAGTGACGAGACACCACACAAGTGCGAAAAGTGTGGGAAGGGCTTTAAGACCAAAGCCTGTCTGAAAATTCATTCTGAGGTGCACAACGTGGAGCCTCTAGTGTGCTCTGTGTGTGGCATGCACCTAAAAACATCTCGAACACTAGAGAGGCACATGGTTACACACTCAGATGATAAACCTTACCATTGCAAGTACTGTGGAAAGGGCTTCAAGAGGTACCAAACTCTGAAGGTTAGTACTACCAGCAAATACTGGTCTTCCAAACACAGATTATGCAACACCAAATTTTGTAGGAAAAATTTAGCTCTACTCTTTCAAAATTGTTAAAGACTAAAAATTATTGTGTCAGCTGGTAATTTGACTAATCCTGGTAGGTGTGCATACTGCAAGTTATTAGACTGTGAAAAATGCTTTAACTGTGGAATATTGAGCTAGCCGAGTTAAATGACAGACCCTGCATTCTACAGCCATCTGCAGGGCTCAGTGAGCTAATCACAACTGACAAATTGCATTGGAAAACTATTCATTTAAATATATGGAGAATTTCCTGAATATTACTTGCAAGCATTATTCTATTGTAAAATAATGTGGTGGTGGTGGGGAAGGGTTGTTAAATTGGTACTGGCCATTTACAGGTGGAGTTTTTGTGTAATTTTTCTTAGGTTTGAAATGGGAGAATGGATGTATACTATCAGAAGCACATACTAATAAACAAAACATCACAAACACAATTTTAGCAAATATGTGACAAGGGAAAATAATAAGCTAATTAAGAGTCGTGCAAGTTATTTGCTGGTCCTGTTCCTTTCATTCTCCTATAACAAGGACGTTACGTTATGGAGATTTTTCCTCGTCAGAATTTTAATGCCCTTTTTTGCCCTGCCCAAGGAATAATATCTGTAGCATAGGTATCCTTAAATACTGTATAAAGGTTATGCATGTTTTTCTCTCAAATATATCTTAAAATTTCTTTCACTTTTTAAATATGAAGGACTGAGCTTAATACTCTTGAACATGATCTTAAAAAGTAAGGAAATTGCAACTCATGAGAATTTTACTAGTAGGCCTAGACACCATTGGGTGGGTCTTGATGATGCATCTGGCTAATGCATGCAATGATCTCAATTACCAATAACACTGGTATGTGATGAATAACATTTGATTTTGTCCATTTTAGGGTCATTACCAGTTTCATGAAGGGCAGAAGGCCTACCATTGCAAATTCTGCGGGCGCAACTTCAACGATGCCAGCAACTGCCGCTCACACCAGCGTCGGATGCATGTGGAAGAGCTTGCTAGGGAAGGAAGACCTCCTATGAAGACAGCAAAAGAAGGTCCAATTGAAGACTCCAAGGATGAGTCATCTACAAGTCACACAGGAGAAGAGTTCCAGGAGCCGATACCTAGAAATATTGGTGGTTACAAGGGAGGTGATATGGGGAGCGGGACACAAGGGGTCATGCAAGTATTGTCAGATCATGCAAAATGCCAACAAAATACCCATTCATCTGCATATGAATAATTTGTTGATGCAAAGGTCTCTCCATGGTTTATTTAGAAGGGTGGGCAGTTTCACAAATATTGTAAAGTGCTGTTTTGTAGATTTGTTATAACAACTTGGCAATTGACACTGCGGAGAAATCTGATTGCATTATATCAAGGTTATTGTCTGCATTTGGAAAATATTGAAGCTAAATCTGATGCTCCATGACACCTTAAATTGGGTGTTTTACACTACAGTTTTGATCACAGCGAGCATGTCCCCAAGGTATGTAAATTTTCAGCAACTACTTTTTTCATGTCCACATGTTCAGCTACATTTCATGAGAAGGGCATCACAAAATGATGGTGAGTAAATTGATATAAATGATATCAGCTACTGTGTACCTGTCCTGCAGCATGTCATAATACAGTGAAACCTACCTAACGTACAGAAAATGAGAGAACATCCTGACGTCATCAAGGTTTTCATGGAAATACTCTCACAGAACAAAATGAGTAAACAGTCTCAACAAAAAGCAACAATGGAAGAAACAATGACATCAGATCGTTTTCTCTTTTTCTGTACATTAGACCCTGAAAGGCCTGGATGTAGGGGAATCTTTTTTATTCTGTAATTTTTGTTTAGTCCCAAGGACATATTTTCAGTGTACTTCTGTTACATAGAGTGGAAATTTGTTCAGTATAGAAATACACTATTTGCAGAATAGAGTGATTCCATTATATAGTGGTTTCACTGTCTTTGCATTTATATGTCAGATACTGATGCCCTTCCTTCTGATTCATTACTACATCAGCATTCCCCTGCATGCTAAACCTATGAAATAAATAAAAGTTGGGATGGATTATCACCTTTTTGTTTGCCTTGTTCACCTGTTACAATCTTTATAGAGGACCTGCTCAAAACAAGATGCATCAACGACAACTGACCGAGAGGCCTCCATCAGCATGCATGAATTTATTGTCCATTTTGGTGCCTTCCGGATGGATAATGTGTACTATACAGTGTGACAATCATAGAGGGTAACATTAAGAAATGCTGATTAACCCAGATATGCCGGGATTTTTTTTTTGTTGAATATTTGAACTTTTTTTTGTTTCTATTAGTTCATATTAGCTCCCAAAACACAAAAATCGAGATGAAACATTTTTTTGCATGCTTGTTAACTAGAAAATGACCATTCCTTATAATTATGGAATGCGGGGAAAATGTAACCTAGTATGGCTATAATAGTTGTTGATTATAATATTACCATCGCAACAGTGACATTCAGCAACCGAAGCAGGTTGGCATGGTGGATAAGGCGTCCGACTGCTAATCGGGAGGTCCTGGGTTCGAATCCCAGGGCCGACGATCCTGACCGTGGTTTTCTACGGTCTTCCTAGGATAATTCCTGGGTCGCTTCCGTATAATAGGCCACAGCCGCTTCTTCCTTCCTTCCCTATCCTTGGAGGTTGAAGAGGCAATGCCGGGCCAACCTCTCTAATATCAATTGTAAAGTGACATTCAGCAATATATCCCCAGTTTGACAGTTTCATGATATCACTAATGAATGATTGATTGTTGTCAATTGCATTACCACGGAAACAGGCCATGTATGCAAAGAAGGGGTTGTAATTTAATTACAATCAACAACAATCAAGCATTGCTGCCATGACTGCCATGGTAACCCGTTGCCATGTAATCATCACATTTTAATTATATGGATTCATTAAAATACAGTTCAACGAAGTGTATAAAATCAACACACGTTTTATCTGGGTTAACATCTGTGTTCCGAACATTACCTGTAACACTTTAGAGGCATGGTTCTGAATCTTCATAATTATTATGTCATGCTCACAATCAGATCAGGTTGTATCTCCAAGCCTGGTCGAATCAGCTGCTACGCTGGGAGAGAGCAGAGCAGCAGCAGACCCCGAGACCCGAGAGAGGAAACATGGCGTCCGAAGAGGAGGGGTGAAGCAGCCAGCAGCACAACAAGAGGCTGGTTTTGTTTACACTCGGCGGCTCCCTTCTTCTCCATCTTGGCTCGTGCCCTGTCCAATCCCATCCCCACCTGCGCCAGTTGGTGCCAGTGACAGAGGGACGGGGGGTCGGCGATGGGCTCCAAAGGAGTGGACGTGTGTCGGCTGTGCGCGGGGAAGCTGGAGGAGGGCGCGGGGGAGTGCATCTTCTCCAGCGAACGGAGCAGTCTCGGGAGCAGCGGGGGCAGGGGAAGGGCCAGTAAGGTCAAGCAGTCCCTCGAGGCCTCCATCAAGAGGTACCTCAGGCTAGAGGTACGGGTCAAGATACATTGCCTACCATTTACCTCTCTTCACGACATACACACAGGTGCCGCAGGTCACCCTGTTAATTTTGTGGTGCAAATGGGATGCCTACCACTGGGTCCAACATGTCGGGTCCATCAATTCAGGGGTAGAGAAACCAGAGCAGGGATACCTTGATAATTATGCAGAATTTCACCAAAGATTAATAAGCCAATGTTTTTCACCTTTGATGCTTCAGAGGAGCGTTTCAGGTACAAATGTTGAAAGCAGAGAGCCTTGTTTTTTTAGGTAATGAATGCCAAAATGCTACTTCTGTGACTCATCTGTACAATAAGTATTCCTGATACTCACATTGTAGCGACTGTAGACTCACTTTTGCCTTCTGACTTCATTCAGGTACGTCCAGGAGATGATCTTCCCCAGCGAGTGTGCTCCCATTGCTGCTCTGTCTTGGATTACTTCCACAAGTTTGCAGAGGCTTGCCTGCGTGCACAAGACAAGATTTTCTCAAGGCAGGTGACACTGAGGATGAAAGCTATAGAAAAGGATAATGCTGAGAATGCACGTGAAAAGGAGATGCAGGAGGGGCAACGTCACAGCGATGGCGTGGAAGATATTGACGATTTCTGTGTGGTTGGTTGATTGCTCATTCTTATATAGGCTTTAGTAAATACAGGGTGGTAAAAAATGCTCTTCAGTGGCTGAGGTTCTTAACCAATTTTTATAGTGAAATTACTGTTAGAGCTGACTTTTGATAGTTCTGATTTGTTTCCATTTGATTCCATTCACTTCCATTTTTCAGTGAATTCAGCTGCTCTCAATTAAGTTCTTTCTATTCACTGGAATCATGCAATATGCAAATCCCATTTTGAATTGTACTGTGCTTATCACTGAATAAGATATTAGGAATTCAATTATTTTCTTTACTAGCAGACTTTATTACTTCCACCAGCAAAACAGCTTGGAATTGGAATGGGGTGATTCACCTCCTGAGCAGCCTGATTCTGAGAATAAGAAGGCATCCTCCTCCACACTGGTAGATAAAGAGGTGAGCCCAAGACGCAGATCCCGAAAGCAAAGTAAGCCAGTTAGAACTGTGGTGACTGAGGACGATGCTTCAGAAGGGGCAATACCTATTAAAAGAAGAATGAGGAAGAAGAGAACTGTGGTCAGATATGAAATATCGAGCAGTGAGAATGAAGATGCTGAACCTTCTAAAGATGCTGCAGGAGGGGAAGAAGACAAGGAAACCTTTCAAGTGGCCTGCCTGTCATGTGGGGTTGAGTTTTCAAAGTGGACCGCCTTAACTCAACACTACCAAGAACTTCATGCCACCCGTCTGGTCCAAGGAAAGTGTATCTGTGGAGTAACCCTGAATGGAAGAGCACAGATGTACAGGCACCGTCGAAAGCACCTCAAGATGTTCAGGTACAGTATGAACAATGGGCGAAGTATGGTGAAGAGCAAGATGGCATCAAACTTGAGTGCCAATTCTGAGATTTAAAATGAGCTTACAAGAAGCCACTGGCACAATGTCCACAGCATAGGAGCTCACGTGTAAGGTCTATTTTATATTGGAAACTTACAGGCCTGGTTGTACAAAGTGAAATTAATCAAATGCTCACAGTTTGCTGGGACGATACGTGATGCAAATGTAAGATTTTCCTTTTAATTTGTACAAGTTGGTACCATCCTGATCATGAGATAATTTGGAACCTGTAAGCAGAATGGCTTTATTGTTAAAACTCAGGAGCCAGGTACACAATTTGCAGACAGGCTTATTTTGATATTGCTACACTGTACTCCCAATTATCCGGGCTAATAACTGCGTGGGTGTCGCCGGATAATCGGAAAATTTTCCTAGACATCGTAAGAAATGCAAAATTCATGTTTTTAATATACGAGGCACATCCAGAAAGTAAGTTCCATTTTTGTATTGGAAAGCACTTCCAGAATTATTATTATTATTATTATTATTATTATTATTATTATTATTATTATTATTATTATTATTATTATTATTATTATTATTTTATTATTTTTTTTCATTACCCCACGGGGGGAGTTATACTACTCCTTAGGGGGGGTGGGTTGCCACCTTTGGA
>JYFJ02008665.1:0-11978 GCA_000934665.2 Catajapyx aquilonaris | reverse complement strand
CGCTGTGTTATAAAACGTTAAAAATATCAGACATTTACGAATATTTGGATAAGTTTAAGCCTCATGTGCAGACTGAAACCACCACCTAAAATTGTTTTAAAAAATCATGTCTATGTTTCAGGCCTTGTTCAACTATTTAGTGACTACCCGGTAGAATTTTTTTTTTGTTTCAAGAACTTAATTTTTTTTTGTAAGAATATAAAAAATTTCAAAAAATTTCAAACTTTAAGCCAAATATGCAGACTCAAGATGACGTTGTAAAAATTAAAGATTTTACAGAATTGTTACTAGGTCTCATACACAGTCATTGAAGGGTACCCGTTTCCGAAAAAAAAATATTTACCTTTTTCACTCCACCCTATTAATCAGTGTTAAAGCTGACAACTATGCAATATCCATAGGAAGGGACGACACCCATATTCTATGGATCACCTCTCGCACTTGATAGTTCCCTCTGAAAATAACAACAAAATTCCCCCTACCTCAATATTTGGCATGTTCCAGTGTTCTGCTTCATGCTGTGAATCTCTTATATCCAGTGTGGAGAGTCCAGGAGAAACTTCTGAGAGGACATATTTTCCATATGTGGACGCTGCTTCTCCTCCTGCCGAAATGTGATGGAAATGTACTCTAAGTCTTAAAATACACAACTTATAAATAACAGGAGATATTCATTAGTCCTCTGACAAACACCTATAGGGTGCAATCTTGATGGGCATCAGGGGAGCACTTTGTGTAAAGGTGATCTGGTCCATGGAATCTTTTGTTACTGAAATATTCAACACGACATAAACACTGCATTTGCCTTCTATATCTATTGCGATTGCTGTTAGCATTAAAATGGTGACACCAAAAATTTAGGTACGCGGAGAGTCCCTTTCAAGCCACGATATTTCATACAATGTCTGGAGGCTTCAGCGGCCAAATGAAACCTCCATATGAGGTGACCCTTTGTACAATACCACAGCAGTTCACTCTGAAGTTTGGCAGACAAAAAATAATGAAAAGTAGAGTGTAAATCAAAATTATACCTGTGTTTCCCACAGTTCCAATTTCTGCATCTGAATCTGACTGAATATCACTCAAGACGGCAGCAATTTCACTGACGTTTCTCGATGCTTCATCTTCTTCTTCGTCTTGATTCTACCATTAGAGGGAAAACATGTAACCAATTAACTAGCAAATTTTCATAATTATGAGCAGTAGAAAATATGAAGAATTTACTTGTAACACTGATCGACATGTTTTTTTTTGTTGTGAAATTAATTGATTTTAGACACAATTCTCATTTTGCATCAACAATGGGGTCCTAGCCTACATGATGAAAACCCATATAAAATATCGTAATCATTTTTAAATGAATGTTGGTGTTTTTTGTTTATTTGAAGAAATACATATTAGTTTTCGACCTACGATCGATCGAATATCACCCAATGCCCAGTGGTACTCGAAGTATGTGTTTCAACTGATTGCATTGTGCAGTTATCCTATACACATAGATAATCCAACATTATTACACCACAAAATAAACACACATTCAAACATAAAGTCGCAATGTTGTTGATCCAACCATGGCAAGCAAGATCTATGAACCCTGGACCTTCACACACACACGAGCTATAAACACAGGCTTTTACGAGCTATTGCACAACTAGGGATTTTAGTACAGTCCTTAGAGTAAACTTGTTCACACTATATAAATAACATACAAGCTAATTATCCTTGTACACAATTAATAATTGTCCTGCAGTTGACCTGATTCAATTCTGTAACTTTCAGTCACCCTCTTCTAAAAATTACCCTCTACAGACGTAGGTTTAAAACTCCACAATAGAAATATTTCGTGGCCTGGACCAACACAATGTATGTTACTATTTGTACATTCTGTAATCAGCATACAAACTTGGTAATGCTACATATCAATGTACTGTATCTCTTGTATATTACTGATAGAAAATATCAGGTCACTAATGTTTCGTGGGGCAATCTGGTTACCTTGTTATGCCCCATTTCATATTGCAAAGGTCATCTACCTCCCCATCTTTTCCTCAAATCAGACACAGGTCTATCAATCAATATAAGAGCCTTATTAATTAGAAAAGTATCCCCTATTATCCTAAAAACTGCACACTTTAATGGCCCATGAACAATGTAGCTCAACTTACCTTTCCTCTTCCTTTCTTCTTCCTCATATTCAGGAGAGCATAGGTTTTGTTATTTGAGCGACATGGAGGAATAAATTCATCCTCAGAGTCTCTAATATCAGGCAAGGGCTGGTCACTGTCCTCTGTGTCTTCATACATAGGAGCCTGCAAAATGAAGAAAAAAGGCAAGGAATGTCTAATTCCACTAAATCCTTCATGGCTACAAGGATACATTTTCAACCAAGAAATTTCTCCTTTTCTCCAATAACGTTGCTTACCAACACTTGTTTCTTCCTAGTCACCCTTCTGCTTGGGCCAGGAGATGGTTCACTTGATGTGTCAGCTGCAGCAGATGGCATGGATTCATCCCCATCAGGTTCAGAGCTCCTGGAGACTTCTGAAGAAGCACCCTAGGGCAGGAAAATAATAGTCTGGCCTAAGATATCGTGATAAAAAGTTACTGACAAAGGCCCAACCACTTTCCGCCTCCAGAATCGCTCATCCTGGAAATGAGTCCCACATCTGTCAACTCTGATTGCTTTTTTATATTCAAATTGTACTTATGAGATGCATAAAAAAATTTAACATGGCAATGCAACAAACCAGGTTTTGATAGTTAAAGGGCAAATAAGTATATTGCAATGAATATGCACATATTCTGAGGCAATCAATGTTGTTAATATAATTATGGCAATGCTGCCCCACTTTTCCTTTCTGCTTTTTCCTCTTCGCACTCATGACAGCAGGGGCATTGTCACCTGAGCAACCCAGCCGCATACATTCATCTGCATACTGACTCAAATCAGGCATAGGCATATAATTGTCCTCTGTGTCTGCATGTGCAGGAGACTGCCAAATACAAAAACCAAGTTATGGGCGATCTAATTCCACTCAATCATTCACTATAACAAGTGGTGTACTAAGGTTCCACAAGGTAAAAATTCCCTCACATATTATCTGCTAGCAATAATATTTGCGGAACATGTGTCAATGCAACAACTGGCCACTACCATATCAATATGAAGGGACAGCATGTCACAGGCCCCCATGATGCATGATTAGCATCCATTAGATAATAATAAGCAAATTTCCCATACACCAACATTTTGCATATTCCAGTGTTCAGTTCCCTGATGCAGGTGTCCACCATCAAGTGTGGAGAATCTGGGAGGATCTTCGGAAAGGACCTCTCCAGATGTGGAGGCAGCTTCTCGGCCTGCTGAAATGTTACAATGTTAAAAGATTTAAATTATAAATAAAAGGAAATACCATAAACCCTGAAACAGGCTAATACTCACACTGCCTCCTACACCCATTGGAATTGCTCATAATTTTAATATAGTTAACATTTTTTTAAATCAATAAAAAGTCCCATATAAGCAGAGAGATGCTTTCATGCCAGAATATTTCATACAAGGTGTTAACCCCATTATCTCAGCTTAAGTGGCCATATACGCCATCTCTAAATGAAGTGATCTACTGTACTACAGGCAGCAGTTCCCCCTGTCAGTTTGTCAGTCAGAAGGCATGCTTCTTGGATTGTGGTCTGCAGCTGAAGGGATAAAGCACATTCCAGTCACACCTTCATTCTCAGCACTCTCATTATTTACATGTGATGAAGATGATGGTCATCGATCGATATATGGCAAATAATATTACAAGAACGCATTGGAAAGAAAAGGTTATCAAAATGCACCGTAATGGGTTCAAACTTGTTGATTATTTGATTTTCTTTGGCCAAATTTTATTATTCATAGCCTCAATAGTCAGGAAATGCTACCGTTGAAGGAAATTGGAACAAAACCATGAAAACCCAAGCAAACATAGTGGGGTATACATAAAACAAACCCATTTCCAAATGAGAAATCCTCTGGTGATCAGGAGAGACTTTTCAACTCAACTCATCATCATAACTACACCTAGCTCTTCTTCAATACTTGTTGTGAAAAGGATAGAATGACGGCATAAGCATGGTTAATATATGCAACCAAATGCCACAGCCATACAGTTCCAAAGGCCCAGAGTTCGATCTCTGAGTGGAACAGATAATATTTACTAACATGGGAAGAGCAATGATGGCTTCTCTAGATGTGCTTGTATACGTATACACATTTTCTCTGCTTGTTTATCTTTGCCTCCCACTTGCTAAATTCATGATCATGTAGCTTTTCCTGTATATAAGACTGGCATGACACATAATCAAGATAAACTCATTATGGATCAGTCCCATCTTCCTATACCTGCCTTAATCAGTGAATGTTATTGGCAACGCTGATTTTTATACACTGTTGAGACCACACCACCTCACGTCAAAGTTCCCTTTGTAAAAATTCAACTCCCCTTCAACTCACCCTCTTCCTCCTCTTCACTGGTCACTCTGCACCCGCCACACCAGGCCCACTCCTTCAGGGCGCCCACACCATTCTCCAGCATCTCCATTCGGAGCGGGATCGGTTCCAGTGAGGCCAATCGGGGCAACACATCCTCCAGCAGGAGACGCTTGATGTCAAAGACTGTCTCCATCATCAGCTCCAGGTCCACGGGGGCCATGGCTTGTTCCATTATCACCTATCCGCACTCCTCTCCAAATACCCTGAGACCTGACTCGAAAGAGAGAGACCCGGTGCTATGATCCAACCCGGTTCTACCCACAAGGTTCCCGGACCTGACACGTCTCAAAATCGGACAAAATCCTCTCAACAGACTGTCACTTTCAGAACGAGAAAGACGCCATTTTGGATTCATCAGGGTGGGGGAGAAAATCGCGTACAGGAAAAGCAGCTATCAAGAACTAATATAACAGATAACGCTTTAGCAAGAGTGTTATTCACTCAAGGTTTAAAAGTTGCACGTTTAAAATATTATTACGTCTGGAAAGCCTGAATCAAAAACTCTTAACACACGACAGGACGAGAATAATTCCTCCGATTCCGGCTTTTCAATCAGATGTTCTTAATTCTCATATCTGATGAGTAGGCCGAAATATTTTTACGTCTCATGTTTTGCATGTCAATCCAGAGATGGTAGTAAAATTACGTCCAAAAAAAATTTCGAAAACTTTTTTGAACATTAAACTTCAGGGATTGTATGAGCTCTTTAATAGGACAACTCTGGCAATGAGCATAGCATTCATAGAAAAACGTGGTCGGAGAGTGTGCATATAATTTAGACACGTCTGTGCGAGTGCATGCGAGTAGAAGAGGTAGAGGTTGTGAATTTCTGTTCCTATACAATAACATTGGGGGTTTTTTTAAAATCAAAAGGTATTGGCATGCGCCCTGGTATTGGTGTGTTTAGGTAGGAAAATGCATATTTCCCCGCAGCCAATGCAAAGCAAAGGTGGGATTGCAGATGGGTCGCAGGGTACGGAATCACGGATATGTGAATGCACGGAGGAACGGGTGGGGGTGTATGCATAATATATTTTTTAGTTTTAGTTTATTTAGTTTTACCCCGTGATGACCCTGATGGGTGCTATATAGGGGGGTGGGGTGTTTGGGGAGGGAACATGGGTGCAAGGTGCATTGTCGTAGCTATGGGTCATGTGCTGTTCCCCAGGATGTTAGGTTGCCAGACACCTCCTTGGTGCAGGTCAGAGACCCTCCTGACGCAGGTGAAAGGAAAGTTCCCCAGGCGGGGATCGAACCTGCATGGGGCCTGTCACTCAGCAAGCCGAGACGTTACCATCTTGGCCATCTACACCTCCCCGGTGTATGCATATGATTGGGGGATGGACATCAACACTGGCTATAAATTCGAAGTGATTAAAACATGGTAGACACTGCAGGCCGCAGGCCTAGAAAAATGCGAGCGAAGCAAGTGGTTTTTCTTCAATCATTTAAATGCGTGGTGATCCTTTTGATTGTAAAATGCCGGAAAAAAAATCATCTACAGGGTGACCCGGAAATAAACTTTTTAGAATCGTCCGGCTCTCAGAAAGTCGATAGGCCTAACAAGTTTACTCAGTCACTATACATTGTTCTTATGGTTGCATAATATTACCACAACACTGATGTACTATGATAAACTCCCACGGGTCCAGACTTTATGGTCACCCTGTATACTGAGGGAACATGTTTACATAAACGATCACGTGGGAGCAACGTGACCTTGGCATATACCACTCAACTTGGCGGGAACAGNTGGTAGTTGAGTCACAATCCAAGAGATGGCAGGAGCATATTGAACAGGGTTTGGCACTGAAAAGTTCGCCTTCTCTATGCACATCCTCGCGCACCAAATTCAAAAACCCTCAGGACATCATAATAATTAATTGATTATGATGTACTTAGCTGTGAAAGCGTTAATATAGGGAGAGGGAGGGGGAGGACTGGAGGGGGCAGGCGGGAGGGAAGTTGGGGGGAGGGGAGTATGATGCGGATAATATTGTTGGATGAGCATTATTAAGAACATGGCCTGCACCGCAGGCCGCAGGGCTAGAAAAGAGCGAGCGAAGTGAGTGGTTTTCTAGGCTTTCGCCATAGGAAAATGCGAGCGGAGCGAGGGTTTTCCTAGTTTATTAATTAAAATGATGAGATGTTACGATGTGTTGAGCAGATATGGATGCAGCTGAATGGGGGGGGTCGAAAGCGCCTCGTGAAGTCACCCTTGCAGTCTACTCCATCCTTTATTCACAATTCATTTTTACCACCCTATGGAAAAAAACAGTTTCGCTTTCAACTGGATAATTTTGTTGGCAATACCACGTAGGCCTACGTAAATTATTTTTGATCTCTCTGTTCGCCTTCTCACGTGAATAAAGCGGTTGCCCTGAAAAGAGCAGTTTTAGCTACAATGGCGGGAAAGATGTGTGGTAGGCAAATCTAGGCCTTCTTCTCGGTCTTCTTGGGGAGGAGGACGGCCTGGATGTTTGGCAGCACTCCGCCCTGGGCGATGGTCACCCCCGAGAAGACCTTGTTGAGCTCCTCGTCGTTCCTGACGGCCAGCTGGAGGTGGCGGGGGATGATCCTCGACTTCTTGTTGTCACGGGCCGCGTTGCCTGCCAGCTCGAGCACCTCTGCGGCCAGGTACTCCATCACGGCCGCCAGTAGATTCTGCAACGAAAACTCACAGTAAGTGCAGGTGGCATTTTTTTCGCAAATATTTCCTGGCACATGCACGAGAGAAATCTGCCAGACACTAAACTCTTCCAGCGTTTTTTTTTCCATCACTCTGCCCCTGGTTCCAATAGCCCCGTTCCACTCCCAGCACGTTAACAACTGCGTTAACCAACCGAAGCAGTTTGGTGGAGTGGCTATAGGGTCCGACTGCTAATCGGGAGGTCCTGGGTTCGAGCCCCGGGGCCGGCAACTCTAACCGTGGTTTTCTGTGGTTTCCCACGGTCCCTCCAGGAGAATTGCGGAGTTGTTTCCTAAATTAATAGGCCACAGCCGCCTCCTTCCTTCCCTATCCTATCCCAAAAAGCAAAGTAAAAATGTATGCAAGAGTTCCAGACAAAACAAAAATCCCCCCTAAAGAGCCGAAAAAGGCTGATAACGGGGTAAGATATTATTATTATTATTATTATTATTATTATTATTATTATTATTATTATTATTATTATTATTATTATTATTAACTGCGTTAACCATGCTACCTGGATCCGCCCAGTGTCTTCCCTACCCCCGAAAAGACCCGGGCCAAAGAGCCTTTCACTTGCATCTACAATGGTCAGCATTGGCCTCTGAATCCAAACCAAAGAGTTCATACTCAATCATTTTTTTTTTTAACGTTGGAGACGGGAGAGGGGGTGAGGGGTCCGGGGCGTGGCTGGGGTTCAAGTAGTGTCATTAGAGATGGGACCATGCAGTCATCCCGCAAGTGAAATGAACTGAAAAACTCGCGTCATGTCGCAGTAACAGTTCTCAAACAATCACTTCAGTTGTCGTCATGATATGATGATATATTGTGAGTCTATAAAATTCCTGAATTTAAGTGGGAAATTGTGACTATTTACACATACACTCTTGAAGTGGGCCACTTCCAAATCTATAGGTTCAACCAACCGAGGTCCTCCGTCTCAGGCCACCAGGTGAGGGGTAAAAAGGTAGTCTCATGCGAAGAGGACAGCGCATGAACCAATTAACAATGTATTACAAACTGTGAGAGGGTGGCCATCGACAGGCCAGTGAGATAACACTTCCCCTTGGTTGTCACTGTCGCAGAGGAAGAAATAGTCTCTGTTGAAGAGTCGATCACGTCCTTTGTTGTTAAGGGAACAGCTGGGTGTTGGTGATACAGTTTTGTAAAGCAATGAGTGATTGAAGCAGTCGTTTTGTTGTAATGCTTCTAATTGATCATTCATTAATGTGCCCCCCTCCTCAGTCCTTCATATGCACCGGCCCTTTATTGCTTCTTTCCGGTATCAGCTCCACAAAGTGGACATGTGCATGGCACAGCTTCTACCAGCACTTCCCAACCTGGATATGCGCACCTGAAGTGGGCCATATTTTCACAATGTGGCATACAGCTTCTACCGCCGAAATCATGTTACTGCAAATGCAACACAGGAGGCGATCATCTTTCTTGGGACGCTTTGCATGACGACAACTGAAGTGATTGTTTGAGTGTGGGTGACCTATGCTCATGATGTCCATGATGACGCGACATGCGTAGTCGCATATATGCAGTTTTCCCTGCAACTGTTGCTGCGACATGACGCGAGTTTTTCAGTTCATTTCACTTGCGGGATGACTGTGGTCCCATCTAGGCCGAGACGTCACCATCTCGGCCATCGACAACTCCCCTACTCAATCCAATATTTACACTGGGTCCTATTTGATGGTTCAACAACGCTGTTATTGGGACCAATCTCTTACTAAGAATGTCCTCTTTTTTACTGACCCGATATCCGTACCCTGGGTTACCCTGGATGCCCAGGAAATACCCAAAACCCAGAATTCTGCTCAGCCCGCCAGTCGCAGTCCGACATTCACAACCGTCTGGGGCTTTTCTATGAGCTTGTCCGCCTGAACCAACTGAACATAAATATAGTCCGAACCGTGCCGCATCCCCCTGGATAGGTCCCGTGGCTGCCCGCGGGCCAGCACAATGTTTAAAAAGGTCAAAAATATAGACGAGAAAGCACATACAGAGCCGAACAGAAGCTCTGACCGACTCCCTTTTCGCACGCTTCCCCTCAGAGGTCCGCGCCTCCTCTATAAAACGGCCACCCTTGAGCGGGAGGGGATTCATTCCTCATCCAGCAGTCGTCGAGGTAGCATCGCCTCCCGCTCGTCCACACTACGTTCAACCGCTCGCCTCCCCTTGATTCGCCAAGATGACCGACGTGTTAGCAGCAGCGGCTGCAGCAGCAGTAGTCTCTTCCCAGGGCACATATAAGAAGGTGGCCAGCAAGCCCAAAAAGTTGTGGAGGACCAAGCCCAGCCATCCCAGCACCTCTGAGATGGTGAAGGTGGCCATAAAGGGCCTGGACGAGAGAGGAGGTTCCTGCCTGCAGGCCATCAAGAAGTAGTGTGGAAGCAGAGAAGATGGCACCTCTCCTCAAGAGATACCTGGTGAAGAGCACTGTGCTCTCCGGAGGGTTGGTCCAGGTCAAGGTCAAGAGGACCAGCGGGTCATTCAAGATCGAAGGGACGAAGGGGGAGAAGAAGCGGGTCATCGGGGACAAGAAGACTCCCGCTGCCAAGCCCAAAAAGTCCCCGGCAAAAGCCGCCAAGCCCAAGAAGGCCCCAAAGTAAATTGCTCCCGATGCGATGGGAGTAGGACGAAGATGCCAGGCCGACCCACCAGCACCTCCCGGCCTGGAGCAGAGGAGCTGTTAGGATAACAACTAAAAGCGGCCCTTTTCAGGGCCACCCAAATTAATCGGAAAGAGCATAATTATGCGAAATCAATAGTTTTTTCCCCGCAGGAAACTTCCCCCAAAATAAAAAAGAACATTTCCAACCCTGGCACAGGGATTCAGATCCAGGTAAAACATGGTCAATATGTGATTTTGAGCCAAATCGAGTTATTCACATTCACAAATTAATGTCCAGTCCATCACAAGAACACAATATTGATCACTCCATCTTGCGGCAGCGTCAAGCGGCAAACGCGTCGCAATGCAGTTCACATGAAATTTTTGCCGCGCGTCGGAGTTTGTCGCGCGACAAATATCCCGCACTGCAAGAACAGGCCAGCCAGAATTTGTCGCGCGTTGAATATGACGCAGCCAATAGGGAGTCGTTTTTCCTATGGGATTGCTGGTGCGTTTTTCCTATGGGATTGGTCGTGCGTTTTTCCTATGAGATAGCTTGTGCGTTTTTCCTATGGGATTGCTGGTGCGTTTTTCCTATGGGATTCCTCGTGCGTTTTTCCTATGGGATAGCTCGTGCGTTTTTCCTATGGGATAGCTTGTGCTTTTTTCCTATGGGATTGCTCGTGCGTTTTTCCTATGGGATTGCTGGTGCGTTTTTCCTATGGGATTGCTGGTGGGCTTTTCCCATGGGATTGGTCGTGCGTTTTTCCTATGGGATAGCAGGTGCGTTTTTCCTATGGGATAGCTTGTGCGTTTTTCCTATGGGATTGGTCGTGCGCTTTTCCTATGCCTATGGGATAGCTTGTGCGTTTTTCCTATGGGATTGCTGGTGCGTTTTTCCTATGGGATTGCTCGTCCGTTTTTCCTACGGGATAGCTCGTGCGTTTTTCCTATGGGATAGCTTGTGCGTTTTTCCACGATTTTTCGCCTAAAAACCGGGGTGCGTCTTATACGCGTGTGCGTCTTACATGCGAGTAAATACGGTACTCTGAAGATACAGACAAGATGTTTTACAAATAACAACAGCTATACTTACATATATCCTGTGCACTATGAATATGTATGAATAAATCAGCCTAACAGTTGGCCAGTATAGTAATTTAATTTCGAGTTGTTATGGCGATCCTTTTGAAAACTAATTTTGCGACATCTAGATGTGGAAAATTGTTCCAGGCATATTTATATAGAGTGCAGAATGGATGTGTAAGTATAGCTGTTGTTATTTGTAAAATATCTTGTCCGTATCTTCAGAGTACATGCAAGTTGAGCAGAAGCGAATCTCATCACCTAGATCTGGTAGAGAAGGGGTTAATAAGGTAGTAAAAATAAAATCACGTAATGTACGGAAAACAAGAGACGGATCTGACGTCATAGTTTCTTACATTGGTGCTTTTTGTTGACACTGGTTATTCATGTTGTTCTGTGAGGGTATTTCCATAGAAACCTTGATGACGTCAGATCGTTCTCTCATTTTCCGTACAATAATAATCTGTTAACACCAATATTTGAGGAACATGAATCAATGCTAAAGCTGACCACTGCAATATCCATATGAAGGGACAGCCACTCCACAGATTCCCTATCGTACTAGAGAGTTTCCTTTCTAAATAATAGCAAATTTCCCCTACCTCAATATTTGGCATGTTCCAGTGTTCTGCTTCCTGCTGTGAGCCTCCCCTGTCCAGTGTGGATGGTCCAGGAGAATCTTCTGAGAGGACATCTCCAGTAGTGGACGCTGCTTCTCCCCCTGCAGAAATGTGATGGAAATATGCTATAGGTCTTAAAATATTCACATTAATTCTAAACCCTGCCACCCTCCTTCACTTGTACTCGTATATTACAGAATGCTGCAAGTTCCATTTACCCTTGACTAAATTGCTTAGGTTTGGGAAATAATACTGCAGTCCAGAAATGTTAACCCTTTGCTGCCTACGGCCATCATATGATGTCCGGAGATTTGCCCTGCCAACTTGGTTCATTTTTCAACGCAAAAAATTTCAGCCTCACCGATTTTCTTGAAATTCGGTGCATTGGTAGCCCACCCCAAGGGATGAAAAACGCACCTATAGTTA
>JYFJ02008664.1:0-11759 GCA_000934665.2 Catajapyx aquilonaris | reverse complement strand
TGTACAATACAGTATCGAGTTTGGCTGTCGATCGCCAGGTGGCAGGTCAGTCGATTGGAGACACGGTTGCTATGCTACCAGCTGTTTTTTCCACTCTTCCTAGTATTAAGCTCTTTGGTTGGCGTGAACTCCTTTTCAAAATGGCGCCAGCCTTAGTAACCCGTGACAACGCCCCACAGAGACGCGGGAATCGAATGTTTGCGCTCTTATGTAGTACTATTAACCGCAAAAGTAATGTCGCTGTTTATGTGCTTTTGTGTTTATGTGTTGCTAATCCTGGGCGCTGCCAGGTTACGGATATGTTGATTTGGCGATGTTCCGGAATCCACAACACTCTGCTCACCGGTCACGGCCGCGGTCCCTTGGCCGCACGGTCCCGCAAGAGGCCGCACGGTCCGGGTCGCTGTTTGAGAGCGCCGGTACTTATTCGTGCAACTTATTTCTAGTTTGTGTAATTCCATGTGAGATCATACAACTATGTTCACCCGACATTTTTTTTTGAGAAAATCGACATTTGACACTTAGGAACCTATTTTGTCAAGGTCACAGGAACATATTTTTCAAACCAGATAACCGCTATAGGTCACGAGAAATGACCAGGTCAAAAATGGGAACTTTTCCATTCTGATATTTACAATAACCCGATAATTTCTCTAATTATGCGCCTCACATACATGCAAAATGGGGCTTTAAATTCTACAAGGTAACGCCGAACCCGCAGATAACCTCCAAAAAATTCTACGATTAAAATTAAGTGTCATTTTGGCAGGTCACATCCCTTCAGTGGTGCAAGTTTCATTTTTGCCCTCGTATTAGGGTCCGAGATATAAAATACAGTAAATAAGGTGGCCGGATGCAGCTCTTTTGCCCTTCTGCGCAATATTACGAAGTTGCGTGACCCTTGACGTGACGACCCGCACGAAATTTTTTGTGAGTAACCTGCTACTCATAACCTTTCAGTGGTATGCATTTCCATTGTTGTGTTCGTATTAGGTTCCGAGATATAAAATAAATAAGGTGGCCGGGTGCGTCCGGGTCATTAATATGACAAGGCGGCCAAGTGGGTGGCTCGACCATCTCAGAATTTATTGTTGTAACCCCATTATATTATATGCATATCAAATGAACGGGCGTGGGATGAGGAACATTTTGGAGGCAGCCGTTTTAACCTAGAGCGTAAAATGGAAATAACTTGTTGCGCGTGTTCTAAAAGGTCTGCTGGTCTACATAACTAACATTTAGCTCTGCTTTCAGATATTTGCTTTACTTCAAACCTTACTAATCCACATAATGCAATAATTGTGACTGAATTGTAACAAAAGAAAATTACTCCAGAAAAGGTGGAAAAGTGCGAGTAAATTTAGAATGACCCGCACAATTATTAACAATATACAATGAACAACTGTCAGAACAACATACAGTAGGCTACTGTATAGTGTGGATAAAAATTAATAAATGCTCCTTAGATTCCACCTGCCATCACTTTCGACAGCTTTGTCAATAATTATTCAAGGGGTAATGGTAGGATGATAACAGAGAATGTTATCTCTCACATTGTACGACGCATGCAGGGTGCAAGAATAGCTACGAAGCTGGCGAATTAGCAGTAGGTCTACTGGCAGGTGTGTGCTACATTTTTGTGGTGTCCATAGCAGCTGTTGGTTTAATTCCATTAGGACAAGGTAACTCACTTTAAATTTCTCTCTAAAGTGTGATTTGTATTTTGTCTCGTGCGTGTTTTCTGAATGCTGCAATATTTTAATAAAGGTTCACTGCAAAATTATATCATCCCAAAGGTGGTGAATTCCTAAAAAACTGACTCGACTCCTTTTATATAATTTATGTCCCCTCAATTAAATCTACAACACTGTCCAAAAGCTATCCAACCACCAGTGACGTATCAGGAGGACGCGCTTATAAGGAATATAGCCTACCACTAGGTCTACATCACACAATCAGGGTGGCTGGTAAAGGCACTTGGAATTGATCGCTCCCAAGACATTCAAGTTGAAAGTTGGCGAGTGATCCGCTTATTTGCATGCCATTAACAGGTAGTAGATTACGTCGTTTAAGCTATCCCCACCCCCTTTTTGTAAAGTGATAAATTGGCCATGCGGGGAGGAAAGGCTCTTCGAAATGCACCTTACTCCAATATATTGCCAACTGCCTGCCATTTCTGAAGAGAGCGAGTCTCGATTGGCTCATGCAGGCAGGCTAACTGACCTGGAATGCAACATCATATACTTTTCCCTGCCTGTAATTTATGGTTCGCGATAAGGCAAATCCAATTTCCACCAAAGACAGAAAAGTTCTTATGCCACCTTTTGCCACTTCTATTACTTTTTTATACTCAATCAGAGCAAACCTTTCCTGTTCTTTAATAGAGTTACTATTGGCTGCTCTGCAATTTATTATATGGAAGAAACCTGCATTGCAAGTTGCTTGTTTTTGAAAATATCGGGCAGAATATTTTTCCGATGATAGCTATGTTTATTCTCTGAGGTCATCAGGACTTGGATTTTTCACCCTTTTTTTTACCCTTCCTCAATCCATTTTTAATAGTATATCACGATAAATCAACAGTAGGCCTATCTAAATTACAGTATACTGGTAATTAACAACATGTACTGTATACAGGACGCTCTCCTCCGCAGTATTTCACATTTCATAACCTATCTCATTAAATTGCCTCTTCTCTCAACTTGTACCAGTCTGAGAGTCAGTATCGTAGCCATGGATACCTACTCCAAACATCCTTCAGTAAGAAGCCATGATAAATAGATTGATGGATTTTGAATACTAGTCTCGTCATCCTCTCATATGTATACTGAAGCCCGGGAAAACATTCTTAGAGCTTCATTCGGCACCATGGTGATGATGAGCGAGCTCACAATCGCAATGAAGCTGCACAGTACAATACTGCACAAGACTTTTGCAAATTAATATGCCGCGGCGTTTATACTGTAGGTTACCATGTGCTAGTGACGCCTCATGCGTATATAGAAGAGCTTGGAGGTGTACAATAATTACTTGGGTGTCAGCTCTTATACGTGTATACGATTTAAAATATCGCCTGTGATGCTAAACCAGTGTGCTGATTAAAATAGGCTATTTGGGAGATAAATTGGTAAGGTACCTGTACGAGTTAAACGTCTGCCAGAAGAACAAATGTACTGGATGTGGTCAAAAATGAGAAAAGCTCCAGTAATAATAATCGGTAGACAGTATCTCGCTCAATGAGAAATCTGAGGAATAATCAATCGGTTCCCATGCGCATGATAGGTTTATTGGTGGCCAATAGTAGGCCTATCGAAGGTCAGTAATGCAACCTGTATTTTTTTTGCAGGCTATACTCATTGTAGGATTTTAAAAGTACCGGTGTTGATCTTTTGATAACCGCTAACTGTTCGAAAGTAACTGATTATAAATAAGCAGCTATGGGCAAACTGTCTGTTAAAAATATTTATTTTACATCTTTGGTCTGTACAACATACTGTGTAATATTAGTGATCATACAATATTAGTGAAACACACTCAGTTCAATTTTGGTGGGTTTAATTTACTGTATTTACCCTACACTTGGTACACCACAAAGTAGCATTTTTAATGCTCTATCTCCTGGTGAAGTACAATTAGTCATAATTATACTCGTATATTCATAATGAGCCAGGAAGCCAGGATTTTCTGACTTCACTAGAGAGCATGTAAACAACTGCAAGGTCACATTTTTCTCTTGGATTATCTCTAAACTGTGCTTTATATAGATCGGAATGGATTTTGGTAGGTTTTTGAAAATATATAGGTGAAAAGTTTCATTGTTGCCCATTGTGACGTCAGTAGGCTACCATTATCTGGCTTTTAAAATATCCGAGACCTTCAACATGCCCTTCCCCGATAGTGCTTACTGAGATGGCCATCAGTATTTCTGCCACTCTGCCTAGCGGACGACTGCAAAATCGCCATTTCCTGAGAAACGAATGATGCCAGTCTCAGCCACTAAGTAATTGTTTCCTTAGCAAAGCCACCAGAGGTACACAATAGTCATTTTTGAAAAGGTTGCAATTTCCGGCACGGAAATCAAAACAAATGAATGCCAGCTTGCGGAGTCACTTTAATGCTGCGTCCACAGGATATGAAAGACTAGAGAAGACCAAAAGATGTCATTGTGTTGCTGATACAGTGCAGAATATCATGAAAAACACACACACACACACACACACAGGCGCCAATACAATCAATTAAACAGCCATGCTGCGCTGACCCAACAGGGTCACTCAGGGCCAAGAAGAGCAAATGGTGTATATCTGCAGAGCGCCTCAGTATTGGTCTCTTCCTTTCAGTGTCTCAACAATATTTCATGCCGCCAAAGGTCGTGATATTACCGAGCAGGTTTTAAAAAGCTAAAAACAGTAATCCTCGGAATAACAATTTATTTTTCCTGTAACATGCAACGTGCTGGTCATACCCCCAGTAGACTATTATTTAAGTATATGCCAATCCCCCCACAGTTAGCGTCTTCTGGACCGGCTGGCCTTCCTATTGGAGAATGCCGAGTGAGATGGGAAGGATTGAGCGACGCGCGCTTTCTAGCCTGTCTCTATAAGGGTGGTCCGGAAGTAATAAGGCTGGTAGGTAGGTAGGAACGTATAGGTACTAATAATCCAGTACGTCACTTCGTCCTCCTCAGTCGATTGCGGACAATTGTGGCAGGTAGGTGGGTGTGACTGCGATGACTTCGAGATGGACACTGTTCCTTCTGCTACTGCCGCTCATCTCGGAAGCTTCTGGTTCGAGAAGAAACTACTCTTCACCGATCGTGTGGATCCTGAGCCAGTACGAAGATTTCCTTGCTGACCCGACGGTTATGATAGGTAGGTGGAAATATGCTAGCTGAATAGCACATTAAAAATTAAGTAATGTTCAGTATTCACCGCCATTGAGTTGCTCTAAATGTAAGTGACACTGCTTAACTTTAGTATCAGAAGAACGCGCAGACACTAATATTTTCAGTTAGAAAATAATGTATTAATTATACAAATTAATATATCAGTTAATATGAATGCCATACTCAGCGCTCTCCCACGAGCAATTCTTATTCATTGGAGAAATCACTGAGCCATGACATTGATTTAAATGAAATGATGAAGAACCTCGGGTTAAGAATGATCAAGGTCCACCTCAGGTGAAACTGACAAGGGAATATTGTATAAGTGTTGTCCGTGGAGTTTCTGAATGAAACTTGGGGCAATAATATAGGCAGGTAAGTTATTTTAAAAAATGCAAACAATTTAGGCGGATGCCCACAAGGTCAAAAGTTATGACCTCTCGAACTCACAAGGGACACTTTCCAAGGTCTCGCCGATTTTATTGAAATTCGGTAGGCCACCCCAAGGGATGAAAAACGCACCTAAAGTGACCTGCTCAAAATGACCCGGTGACCCATTTTTGGGGGGCAGAGGTCAACTCTTAAATGCCGAAAACTCACCCATTTTCTTGAAATTCGGTGCATTGGTAGCCCCCAAAAAGGGGTCACCGGGTCATTTTGACCAGGTCACTTTATGTGCGTTTTTCAACCCTTGGGGTGGCCTACCAATGTACCGAATTTCAAGAAAATTGGCGAGACCTTGGAAAGTGTCCCTTGTGAGTTCGAGAGGTCATAACTTTTGACCTTGTGGGCATCCACCTAAATTGTTTGCATTTTCTTTAATAACTTACCTGCCTATATTATTGTCCCAAGTTTCATTCAGAAACTCCACGGACAACACTTACACTTCCCTTGTGAGATATTCCAATTTCAAATTTTAACGGCCCATAAGTTTCCATTGTAACTCCCACTTTCGGGGCCTTCCATAGCGACCTATGATCATTACTCCACAACCACGACCAAACCATCATATTCTATGCTAGTGAAACTGTCTTCTGACCGTGAGATATGTAACTCATTTTTGACTAAAATTGGACCCGTTCTTCCCCCGAGATCTTCGAATCACTTCTACATAAATAGTGCCTGAGAGCACGAGAACGACAGTCACCTTCAAACACCATCATTGTTTTTAGTAATCGACCGAAATCAACATTATTTCCTTACCGGGAACAAAATATCGCTTCGAATCTCTCACTTTTGGTACTATCAATTAAAATGCAATATAATCAAATCATCTTCCGACCTCTGCAGTTCATCTTATAAACTGCTCCAAAGTACAGTGTTAATTACACTTTTGTGTCTTAAAGGTAACAAATGAGCCAGGTTATACGTGCTAGATGAATGCTTATATTGCCAGTAGTGTTTAGTGTTGCGCTGACCACACACTGACTCCCAGTGATAGACCTTTTAAAAAAAGCAAAACGTTCATGAGCAAACATACAGGGTTGTCCTTGGCGCAAGGCACAGTTTGTTGTCCAGTGTTGCACATTAATCGCGTCATATACTGCTTGTGACATTTTCTGATGCGGCAGAAGTACAAATAGATGCGATAGAGTGTGAGTCGTGCGAGTAAGAAGAGGTATAATAGGCCTTGAGTGACGTCAGCAGCTGGGGCGCAATGGAGAAAAGGTTTGTCCCCAGCCAGTGACGTCACCCGAGGGATACCATTTATTACTCGCACGGCTTGCACTCTATCACTTCGATTTGCCTGTCTGCCGCATCGGAAAATGTCGCTAGCAGTATGACGGAATTAATGTCCAGCACTGTCCATTTGAAAGCACAGTCTGAAAAGAGTAGACCTACTGGACCATAAAGGTAGCTTTTCTCCCTGTTTGAAAATAATATCATTTATTTTGCACGAAATCAGCAATTATTTACAGTTATCATGTGAAACTTGTGAAGTTGGGCACCCTAATATATTTGATAATATTGTTATTTTTGGAACAGTCAAAAGCCAATCCCCTGTAATGTTGCTAAGTTGGACACCTCTCTGTCTTGGGTGGACACTTTTTCCCTCTTAAGTTGGACAAGTACAGTACAATTTTCATAATTATTTTACTCTATGTGCATTCTCGGTTTTTCTAAAAACTTGAGCCATGCTGAGCTCTGCATGCATTTGTGAGGCATGCCTTCATATCTTCAAGTGACATTGTCAACTGTATGACAACATCCTGACAAAGGAGGATGATGAATATGGTGGCAATGCAGAGGTGCTGAAGCAGGTGTTGCAGGATACACAAAGTAAATTATCAGGTGAAGGTGCTGTAAATCCTGGTTGCAGCTATATCGGGATGCCCTTGAGTGCGTTAAAAAATTAGTACTTTATGATTTGGTATGCCAACCCCCACTCTTATCGACGACTGCCGAAAATAAAATTAAAATTTCTCTGATTAAGTCAGTCACTTGTTACCGATTTAGTAAGGAACAAGATTGGCAAATCACGCGAGCGTGATTCGAGTAGACTTTTTCTCATTGGGCAGCCGGAAACGAGGCTGACAAACCCGATGCGATGCGATGCGATTCTAATAGGACAACAATGGCATTGATTGTTGTCAGTCTCATTTCTCATAACCAAGGAACCCAATTTATACGGCAACCAGCCTGTAACTTTACATTGGGGGATAGAGTGAACCCGGAAAACCGGAAGTGGCCGGTCACCGAAAGTTGGCCATGAAACCTCTTTAGGGACCCTAAATAGGTTTCATGGCCAACTTTCGGTGACCCAGCCACTTTTGGTTTTCCGGGTTTTCAATCCAAGGCTGAATCCGAACCCGGAAACCGTTTATTGTCGCTATATCTTGCGGTTAGCGCCTTGATACCTGTCCACAGACAGACGAACAGAGCCGTTCTGTAAGACTTTTTTTCGATGAGAAAAAGTCTAAAAAGTAGGCCAGTTCTTGAAATTACAATCATGTACACTGTGTTGTAGGCTACTGTACCGAAAGTAAATAAACATGCATTGGAAGTTGATTACTGGATGAATACTGCTGTACAGTACTTACTCGTATACATTGCAGTACTGCACTATGAAACTAGAGAGGTTGAAACCCGAATCCATACGTTGGACATGTTCCTTGGAACCGTCAGTGTCCAACATGACAAGTTTCACTGTATTAGTGTTTGATGGATTGTTGCTGATGAGTCGCATAAGCACGCATCTAGTTACGGTTTGATCAGTCATGTCTAAACCAGCAACCTTTTCTAAGTTTCAAAAAAAATATTGAGTATTTTTTCACCAAATCAATCACATATTACCGCATATTACAGTGCAAGAACTAGCTATATGCAAATAGAAAAATGCTGCATTACTGAATTTGGGAAAGCTAAAAGCGGCACCCAGACCCAGAAGTTGTTAAGTCACCCTTTTTTTTTTTTTTTGAAAAATCTAGTTAAGCCCATGGTTTGCATCCTGAAGGCCAGTACATGTAGACTAGGCCTACTATATATAATGGTTCAAAATTATTTCTCAGAAAACTGTAAGTTGAGCAAATGATAGACCGGTTGTATTGAATGGTGCTCCATTTTTTTAACAGAAACTGTTAAGCCAGCCTTTTGGGGTCAGAAGTTGTTAAGTCAAGCCCTTTCTGCGTCAGAAGTTGTTGAGTTGGGTTATGTTGGGAGTTAGTTGAGGTTACGTGTGGAAAATGATGTAGTAAAGGGATAAAATTATGTGTGATGTAAATAAAAGCCGTAATTATGAGATGTATATCTGAAATATTCAAACCTAGTGAAGTGACTTAACAACATTTCATTCATTTTAGGTCAAAAGTTGTTAAGTGGTGATTTAAAAATCTCATGCCACGCGTAGGTATGACTCTTATGCGAAAAATATTGCAACACAATAATAATCATACACCTCCAAACCAACCTACGAAAAAAAATGTTATTGATTTTTATTGATATCTTGGTATTTCAAAACTGTTCAAGGGCCCCTGCCCTCGAATGGGGTAATACAAATAAAAAAACAATAAAAAAAATATTTCAAAACTGTTTTCAGTGAAAACTTTGACTGGCTCTCCTGTAAAATTTACAGTGACTTAGCAACTTCTGGTACTGGGTGCCTCTTTTGGTCCTCTGGATCTGTCAGTGCACTTCTATGCCGGGTAAGAAGTCATATGGACATCTGATGATGAGCAATAAATTATGTCGTTCATTACGGTAAGTTACGTAACCAAAAGCACCAAAAGTCATCTGTTGCTGAATTTTGCCAATTTCGCCCCAAAGATTACATTGCTGAACATGCGACAGAACAAGTTAGGCAAGTGGAAGGAATGATAGGACACCCAAGTGCAGCAACTTAACCACGTTACCATTTATAAGCTATTTGGAGGGTAGCACCGAATTTCGGTAGTAATTTATTCCAGAAAATTTTAACGACAGTCACCTCCTGACGCCCCGCGTACAGCCCTCTAGCCATTGGGTTTTAAAATTATTGTAAATTTTTAAAAAAAATAAAACATAAATAAATAAAAATATTTAAAAATATATAGTTAAAAAAACAGTTATATTTTAATCAGTTCATTGTGTCACCTGAACAATATAGGTGCCTGGCTTTTGGCCCTTTCAATTCTCACCAATTCAAATATTGCAATTGTAAAAATTTAAAAAATCATCCAATGCACCCATAATTATCAATTTGCCTTCAATATAGACCTACAGTATTTCAACCCATCTTTTCAATTTATGAATATGTGCTACTTTGAATGCCACGACCTCCATCTTGACCCGTTTCAGAAAAGTACCGAGAAGACGTCCACATTTGGCTAGAGCAGTTCAATTCCGAGCTACGTGAAATGAACCACGCGACAGCCGTGGCTGCCTGGGATCTTAGCATCAATATCAGCACCGAAAAGTTGCAACAGGCTCATGACGTGGCTTTGCTCCGTTCCCACTGGAACAATGAGAAATGCCACAAGATGAGTCTGATTCACACCGAACTGCTCGATCAGGCCAGTCAGAGGCAACTTTTCCTTGCATGCCGCGGGCCAAAGTACACTCCGCTACAGTCTAGGTACAGTATAGACACTCATATACGCGCTTTTCATGACATGCCATGCCATGGTGGAAGTTCGCGTTATATGGAGAATTTATTGAGGATCATAAATTAGGTAACTGTTAAAATATAACCCAGTGTCACTTTCCAGTCAACTAATGTCGGTGTTGGGTGCGCTGCAGAGCGCCTACAACACGGCCCAAGTCTGCGTTGATGAACAAGGTAAAGAAGTGTGTTACCATGGAGAACCAGATTTGGCCCCTTTGATGCAAACTAGTCGCAACGAGCCTACTCTACGATGGGCATGGAAAGCATGGAGAGATGCCATTGGACCACGAACAAAGGCCCTCTACTCTGAACTAGTCGAATTGATGAATGACGGTGCCAGAAACAGCGGTAGGTGGGACTATAAATATAAGCTAGTTATGTTTAAATTCAATTCTTAAATTCGAATCCATACCTCATTACATCTGTTTCAAAAGCTTAGGTTATAGGCTATCTAGGAAATTTGAGTCTAAATGTGTGATTGTCGCTTTAAAGAACTAGGAATCCAATGGGAATTGTTGCAATCATAGCTAGTCCGTAATCCATACGGTCGGCCTCGTCTGCAAACCGGGGTGGCAATAAGATCACATTGCACATTCAGTGAGTGCAAATAATTAGTAGAAGGAAAAGTTAGCGTTCGTATAAATACAGCCCATCCAGTCGTGCCTGGTCACACTTGAGATCTGTATATTGAAGTGCATAGTAGACTAGTATTTACAGTAATTATGGCGTAGCGTAAATAGTTGCGCTAAGTTAATGCTAACGTATTCCATATCTCATATGTGATCTGCAGATCACATATGAGATATGGAATACGTTAGCATTAAAAGTTCCATCGTTAGAATATGACTAATACTGAATATTATATAATTATCAAAGAATGTTGTGAATATTGTTCCTTTCCGTCTTTGCCAAACCAAGAGTTGGCGTAATAAATTCTGGCTTGTCTTCACTGCACGAAGTGTTTTCACTCCTACGAAGGATACCTCTTGACATTGGCTACCGTCTTGAGGGCGTCCCTGCCAGCCAAGAAAAATACGTGGCCAATAAAGGGGCTAATGGGAATTCGCTGATTCCATTAGGGAAATGTAATGATCAAACTCAACTTCCGCTCTTACGGTCAGGATAGGCTGTACTTCAAAGCAGGTTGCTTAAACCCGGTCTCGGGACGTAGCCAGCACATCCTTTCAACATTATAATTATTAACAACAATGAGACAGGTCAAGTCCACTGATAAATATTTTGCAAGCCCACTATGACCCTTCCAAATGAACTATAGACGGCAGAAAGGTTTAATACATTTTATTCCTCGTGGGAAGAAAGGCCGTGTGAAAATTACTGGTGAGTTATTATTATTTTATTTCGGTAAAATTAAATGGGATCAGACATCTTACGGATAAATCTTGCTCGCAATTCAATCATTATAATTATCTGTTCCTCTAGTTTAGTCACGGATTTTTTTTACTGAACACCTAGTTTTTTTACACCACTCGTAGGCACGTGACTGCAAGATAAATTATTGCACATCCACATTATGCCTGTATTTGCCAATATGTTTAAATGGTCTTCATCTCTTATATGTTCACAAAGTACCCTACGGTTTAAATGTATAATAATCCGGGTAGTGCACGAACTCTTCCCGAGTTATATGGCAGGGACCTTTATTACTCGTACTCGCTTGGCGAGGCGGGGGGGCTCCGCCCCCCCACACCCCCCCTTGGGGCTGCGCCCCAATTGGCGCGCCTTCGGCGCTACGCGTTCCCGCCCGGGCCTACCACTTACCCAGCACCGCTAGAG
>JYFJ02008661.1:0-11766 GCA_000934665.2 Catajapyx aquilonaris | reverse complement strand
TTTATCGCTTACGGGGTACGCAAGGTCAGCCCAGCGACCCCCACCTGGTTCCGTAGCCGGGCAACACCCCCCAAGCCCTGTTGCCGCCTGTTATCATTCCGTGTGGGTTGCTTAGGATAGCCAGGATAAAGCTCGTTTGCGGGGTGTATGAAACTATATGTCGTATACTGTACGGGCCTACAGGCTGCTCGAAGACACTGGCCGCCAAAGCCGTAGCCACGCAGTCAGGCCTCAACTTCATATCCGTGAAGGCGTCTGACCTTCTTGGCAAATATGTAGGTGAAAGCGAACAGGCGGTGAGAAGTGTGTTCAGGAGAGCCAGGCAAGTTATTGTCCCAGGAATTAAACTCCTTCCCACAGACCTTGCAGTTGTGCGGCTTCTCCCCGCCGTGGATCGTGAGGTGCTCCTTGTAGTGGTTTGGGTAAGTGAAGGTGGTGTTGCACTGCTCGCACTTGTAGGGATGATCCCCAGTGTGGACACGGTTGTTGTGGTAGACCAGAAGGCGACACCTCTTAAAACCATCATTGCAAGCCTCGCATCTGTACCAGCACTCATCATAGTGTGTGGCATGCTTGTGCGATCGCAGGTTGGATCGCTGTGCAAATCGGACACCGCACATTTCACATAGGAACAGACGCTCACCTGTGTGCGTCCACAAATGAGTGATGTAGTTCTCCTTGCGATTAAAGGTCTTTCCGCATGAATCGCATAGGAACTGATGCTTATAAAAGTGTGCGGACATCCGGTGAACTTCCAATGCGTAAGCCAAGGAGAAACCTCGCCCGCAACGACCGCACCCGTGTCTCTTCGTATGGTCTTGATACTTGCGTAGGTCCTGCAATAAGCAAATTAGTTCAAGTATTTCATAAAACTTACATTACAGACCTGGAAGCTGCGTTCGCAGGGGAAGCATATGAATGGATCTTCCTTGGCCTCATGTTCCTCGGTTGCGACTGGAGCGATGAGCTTTGGTCGAACTCAGCCAGGCAGACTTCGCATGCATACAGGCCATCGCCGTGAGCCGTACTCATGTGGTCGGACAGCCACTTGGACCACACGAAGGAGCACGGACACTCCTGGCACTTCATCCTACCATATCCTTCAAGCGGAGGGTTTCCATCGCTTCAATCATCCTCCTCTGCCCCCTTGTCCTCATCGAAATCAAACTCGCTGTCCGCCAGATGCCCATCCGTACAGCCTTCACACGCACCAGTCTCAACCTCACACTGGTTCTGCCCTCGTCTGCACACCTTTCCATTGACCACCTTTTCCTTAACCTGTTCAGCTGTTCTTTCGCATCTGGCTGTCCACTGTCCAACTTTTCCCAGAACTCCACGCTTCCGTTATACTTGCAGCAAATGTCTTCCTTCATAGCCTCCAGGCTGACCTCCACAATGTCAACGTCGTTCAGCAGCTTGAAGCACTTTTGCACACCATGTGTGACCGCGCCTCTATCTCAAGCAGTGGAACGCCAAGGATGTTTCTGAGTCTAACCAGCAATGGTTTGTGAGACACATTGGTCGTCTGCTTTCCTTCTCTGAGTATGTTGCAGCTGGCTCGCATTGAGGCTGGGATCTTGGTTGCGCATATCATGCAGTGGCTGTGCTTCGGTGAACCAGACGGTGTGGGGTCAAGGGTCGGGTCAGGGGGTGGGACGGTGTCTGCAGTGGAATTACTGGGCATGCATTCCATTGTATCCGTCATGGCCTGAAAATTGTGGGAATGCTAATAAGTGTTCCAATTATTCGGTTCCTTTCAGATGACCTTGTTTGACTTTTTGATGGCCAAATTTAATGATTATTCAATTCCTTTTAGATGACCCTTTTGACCTTTTTACGTCCCAACTTAATGATTATTCATGATTTCAGGTACTTGATTTAGATGACCTTTTGATGACCCAACCTGATGATTAATCCTTTCCATTTAGATGATATTTTTTGACCCTTTGATGATCCAACATGATTATATGGTTCCTATTAGATGACTTTTTTGACCTTTTAATGACCTAATGATTATTCGGCTCATTATAGACGACCCACCCTGATTTATTGCTCCTTTTAGATGACCTTTTTATTACCCAACCTAATGATTATTCTGTTCCTTTTAGATGACCTTTTTAACCTGTAGATGACTCAGGGCCGATTTCTCGAACAGTGGTTCAAATGCAAACAAAGTTCAAGTCCGGTTTGAACCCAGTTCAGAGAAATTTCCATTTCTCGAGGCAAAAGTAAACCATGGATACGGTTTAAACTCGGTTCACATCTGACGGCCCGATTGCCGGCCGTTATCTGAAATAAACCGGGTTTGGAATGCCGGGAACAACAATGAAAGGTGTCATTTTTTGACTAGTTGCCGACGTTACTCCACAAAATGAGTTTTTATGGCACTTTTCAGAGACCAGAAAATTCCCCCTGTGAACCATAGATAGTGCAAATCTTTGTCTTTCTAATGATATATTTGAAACTCAGAAATAGCAACTATGTGTAATCATAATTAAGTTAATTGCACACTTCAGTTATCTCGGCCGTTTCTCATCCGAATTACTTCGCGAATGTATCGAAGGCAAGCCAGAAATGTGCGTGATATAATTACATTGTGCTATATTACACTAAAATTTTTAAAAGTATTGTTTTAGTAAGTTTGAAAGACAAGTACTCAGCCCCATTTCTGGCGAGAATAGACGGCGATACTTTTAAATACGTTTAAAATTTGTAGTGTAGTACTATGCAATTTTATCACGCACATTTCTGGCTTTCCGTCGGTACATTCGCGAAGTAATTCGGATTATAAACGGCCGAGATAACAGGTGTGCAATTAACTTAATTATGATTACACAACTGGCGATTTCCGAGTTTCAAATATATCATTAGAAAGACCAAGATTTGCACTATCCAGGGTACACAGCGTGAATTTTTTGGCCTCCAAGAAGTGTCATAAAAAATTCATTTTGCGGCGTAACGTCAGCAACTAGTCAAAAAATGTCACTTTCAAATGCGATGTCCCTCACTCCACCTTCGAGACTTGCTGACTAGAGTTTGTTTACAAGCCGGTAAAGACTCGCGCTGAAGCTCAGACCGGTTTGGGGAAATGTGGACGACGCGACATGTGGCAACGGCGCAATTCTAACCGAGGCTTGTCGTTCACATAGTAACCGAGGGTTTGTTTAAGCTCGAGAAATGCTCACACTCGGAAGGGGAGTTTAAACTGCATCCAGCGTGTAGACGCGAACTCAGTTCAAACTGACTTGAACCACTGTTCGAGAAATCGGCCCTCAACCTAATAATATAATTCAATTCCTGTTAGATGACCTTTATTGACCTTTTGATGACCCAACCTAATGATTATTCAGTTTCTTTTAGATTGCCTTTTCATGACTCAACCTAACTCACCTGAGCCTGATGGAACATGCCTCAGATCAGCCCAAGACCTTCCAAAAATCATCCAGCCACAAACTTTCCAGAACAACCAAACATCTGCTGGGAAATGGAACAATAATCGACAACAATCAGTTGGCAGGACAACACAGGAACGAATCATATTGTTGATTTTCGAACAAATTGCAAACATTCCAATTGTTCTGAGGTGAGTCTCTCATTCATGACGTTTCGTGATTTCTTGCACCAGCTGTTTCGTCCACTAGCAGACAATAATTATTATCAACCTAAGGAATATATCAATTAATTACCATGGAAGTTAATCAGAGTCCAAGTTATCTCCGTTGTCCGTATTAGAGCTCATATTGAGAATTTTTTAAAGCCCTATTAATATTACATTACTTGGGCAAGTTGATTGTTAGGGGAGGATGGAACTAGATGATCGTGTTTTATGAATCCCACCTGCTGTGGCAGCACCTTACTGTGGAATGCAGATCAGAGTATGGCCCTACTGTAGACTACGTAGCTCAATATTATTTTATTATTGATTTAATTTATTATGAAGTGAAAGATCACGTGTATTAAGTCTTAATGAGTGTATCCAGTTGGCATAATTACTTTGCCACCAATCTGAGGTGGCTCCTTTTGATTGACTGCTATTGAGATACTGGTATTCCTTGTTCACAAGGATAGAGTGTGGTCTTTCCTTTGGATGGTTTGCAGCAGATGGGAATAGCAGCAAGTACAGTGTTGGACATTAATTGAGGCATACTGCCAGCGACATTTTCCAAAGCGGCAGAAGACGGAATCTTGCTTGCCCGGCTTGCAGTATCCTTATCTTCGATTCCTTCTTCTGCCGCTTTGGAAAATGTCGCTAGCAGTATGCCTCAATTAATGTCCAACACTGTACCGGAACAAACTATCACACTGAAAAAATGCATTTCACTCTGAAAATGAGAGTCAGGAGAAAAAGCAGAAGTATGGAATATAAATGACAAATCTCAATTTAATTTCAATCCTGTTTTCAGAAAATACATTATTTTGTTCTAAACATAGTGCAATGCTTTCTATTAGATAGACAGGAAAATTACAGCTCATCATTTTTCTTAACAAAAATACAGTCGCACCTGCCTATAATTAATTACAAAAATCATTCCTTTTTTTTGCCGAAGAGGCAGGTGCCGATGGGGCTGAAGAAGAGGCAGATGGGGGTGGGGCTGCGGAAGAGCGATGGTCTTGGGGGATGAAGATGATGGAAATGACTCCGATGATGCGGACTTTATAGTGGAGGAAGAGTCCTCATCGTCATCATAAGATGATGAAGAGGAAGAATATTTTGAGCTGGATGAATATGATGATCACTACATGGGCGAGGACAAGATAACCCGATGGGAAAAGATCGCAGTTCCGGGGGGGAGAAGGGGGCCCCGCAACGTGATAAGAGTGCGGATCGGGTGTGGGAAAGGTGCAGCCAACAACATCTCCACTCCACTGGAAGCTTTCAACCTCTTCATCGACAGAGAAATACTGGAAATACTGGTGCAATATACAAATCAGTATATTCAGCAGAAAGTGTTCCACCGCTACAAAAACAAGAGCATGTGCAGAGAGGTGGACATCACGGAAATGAATGCTTTTCTCGGCCTTCTTTTCTACTCGGGGGTCATGAAGATGAACCACCTACATGTGCGGCAGATGTTCCAGGAAGGACCTGAGCTGTTCCGCATGACAATGTCATACGACCGCTTTCTCTTCCTCTTGTGGTAAGTTCATTTTATTCAGCACATATGAGTAAAATTAGCGCATATTATATTGTCTTTTGTTGTGACCCACTCAGGTGTGTGAGATTCGATGACATCGCATCTCGCCAGGAGAGAAGAAAAACAGACAAGCTGGCCGCAATACGCGAAATCTATGACAATATTTGCAACAGATTTCCCCAGTACTTCCATCCTGGGGACAACCTGACGATAGACGAAGAATTGGTTCCATATCGCGGAGGTGTTGCTTTCAGACAATTCTTGAAATCGAAGCCTGCAAAATGTGGCATCAATATATTTGCTTGCGTCGACTCAAAATATTTTTACTCAACCTCCATGGAAGTTTACCTTGGCTCACAACCACCAGGGCCATTTCAAGTGAGTGCGCTTTTGTATTTTGAGATATTGTACTTCCTCAGGCATAGGCTATAGTTTTAATTTTTTGAACTATTTATTGAATTAGAAAGTCAACACTCCAGCTGAAATAGTGAAGAGATTGGTGGCGGATGTGAGCGTGCCGCTCACATCCGCCACCAATCTCTTCACAAAAAAACAGAAACATTACGATGGACAACTGGTATGGCAGCATACCACTAGCCCAGAGCCTTTTGGATGACCATCAGCTGATGTGCGTGGGAACATTGCGGAAGAATAAGAAGGAAATTCCGCCGGAATTCCAGGCATCCAAGAAAAGAGAGGTGTTTGGGTCACTTTTCGGCTTCACGGAGGATATGACCCTAGTGTCATATGCACCCAAGAAGAACCGTGCCGTCGTTCTTCTATCCACAATGCACGATACTTCCGAAATCGACGAGGATACTGAGGACAAAAGGAAGCCTACAATCATCACTTTTTACAACCGGACAAAGGCAGGAGTTGACGTTGTTGATCAAATGGTGGGAAACTACAGCGTCAGCCGGAGGACCCGCAGGTGGCCGCTGGCTCTCTTCTTCCACCTGCTCAATGTGGTGGGGATCAACGCGTTCGTGCTGTACAGCATAGCCACGCAGTGGAAGACGCGCAGATCAGCATTCTTGCATGAACTGGCCAGGTCGCTGGTCCGAACGCACCACCTATAGTGAGGATTGTGGACCCTCACTTGCCACGGATCACGAGGAAGCGGCTGCGGATGATGACCGGCACACCTGAGGTTCCATTGAGTGCTCCAATGTCAGCAGGTGTCAAAAAGGGGGGACGGAAACTTTCTTGTGCAGCAAATGCACACAGAACGTGTGCAGGGACCATGCGGAGCTCATCTGCCAGAAATGTGGCGGGTGTGATTCAGACGAGAATGTGGAGTGAATGCGTAGGTCAGTCACTGAGTGAACACATTTCTTTTGTCATCACGACTTTTTTTCTATGTAATCGTTCATTACATACTGTACTATTTGTATACGGAATATAATTTGTGTCATTGAACAATTTTTTGTTATTCCCGCAAATGACCCAATAAGGTGCCGAATTGTGTGAGTTCAAGGTTGTCTTTCTATTTTAGGCCACAGCTGCCTTTCAGGAAAGGGGGGACGAGAAGGTCAATTAGCTCTCTGCGGCGAGTGGCTTGACAGGAGTCAGCCCACGCGTGACTGAAGTCATAAACATGGGGATATGGGGGGGNGGGGGGGGAAACAACACCCTTAACTACGTAGGTGGAGCCTGTTCCTCGTTACGATTTTTCCCTGTCGGAATATGCTGACTCAGCGTGTGATTTTTACGTTTTCGGAAGCCTAATGATCTGAACTGCACTTTCTGTATGTGAAAAGTCCAATATAACAATTTAGTTGAAAAGCAGAAATTTAAATATACCGTTGGAGCCTCTCAGGCTCCACCTACGTAGTTAAGGGTTAAAGAGTTCATAAAAAATCCAAGGTAAATGTTTTAAAAACACTATTGTCCTAAAATGCAAAATGTTTCACAATTTGTATAGTCGTGCAATTTATTGATTCTGCACAAACACTACTCGATTTCACTGAAATACTGTCAGAAAATTCATTCTCTCTCAAAAGTATAAAACGCTGGAATTTGAAAATGGGTATCATTTTCAAATTTCAGAAAATTAACTAGGGATAGATAAAAAATTAACTAGATTTTACTTAAATACCATGTAAAAAATACTGTATAGGCTTGTCCTCAAAAATGCAAAAACTCATTCGGAACCAATCCTAATAATATTAAATTCAATCATGCAACTCAAATTGGTCTCACAAATGCAAAATGTTCCACATGTATGAAAAATTCTCTTACATTAATTTGGCAAGAAAAAAATGTCATTCAATCACAAAAGGGAAAAAAACCACTTGCCATAAAAAAATGCACCATTTCCAAAAAACCATTCCACAGACAAATTCAAACCTGATACTAGCACCGAGGTCTCGATGCTGGTATCAGATGGTGGTGCGTGTGACAGACCAAGTTGTCCACATATTCGATGGCCATGTCCTTGTTTGTACTGGCCAGGTACTGCGCTTGCTGTTCAGACAGGTTCAGATTACTCGTCGGGTGGAAAAGCAGGTGCTTCAGTTTGGTGCAACCGCATACCGCATAGACAAGTCCGGGAAAGGAAGCCTGGATCAGGACCAGGGAGAGTCTGACCAGGGTGACACCGTATGAGTAGTGGCACAACAGGAACAGGTGGTGGTCGTCCAGGTTGGACAAGGAGAAGATGGAGAGGACCTCCAGGTTGAGGAAGTGTTGCTATCCGAAGAGTGCGGACAGGGCTTGACCACTCGGGTCATTCCCCTTGTCTCCATCATTGTGGAGATACAGCTCTCGAAGGTGGTGCACACGCAGGACACTGAAGAGAAGCTGATCAGATATCCTGCTGGCAAAGTGGACATGGAGGACCTCCAGATGTTGCTTGGATAAGGCCACCAATGTCGATTCCTCTTTCAGGTCAGCTCGGAGCGGAAGTTGGCGGAGTTGTCCACCGGAAATCAGCGCCGTCAGTTCAGAGTCGCAACCGCCCTGAATGAACAGGTCGACCTGGGATACCTTCGGATACTTTGGAGTCGCTTCGATCGGGGCAAGTTGAGCAAATGTGACCAACTTGAACACACTCAGGTTCTCACAGACTGAGAACAGTTCGACTGGGTTGGTGGTTCCGTCCGGATGACTGCAACCGTCCACGCTGACCTCACGCAGATCGACGCATTGTTGGGCGACTGCTTGCATAGTGTAGGTGGTGACCGTGGTGACCTCTTTCATGACCAGTCCTTCCAGTCCAATCCATTCCTCCGGCTGCAGGACAAGGTCAGCTCGAAGGAAGTTCATCAAGAAGAGTTTCTCGGGCTGTGGCATCCGCCTGACCACTTCCGCTGCTTCCTCATCCGTCATCTTCCGACCATCCAGCTCAATCTTCCTCAAGAGACTGGAGTCCAGCTTGTCCAGCACCAGCCTTCTCCATTCTCGGCAGACGAGGGAGGCCCGCCGGAGCTTGTCCTCGTCAACACTTCTGAACCTATCTCTCTATGCTCCTTCACTCGAAGAACACAGGTCGGCGATGGTGTCGGGACCACGTATGTAGGGGCGTTTATCCTCCTGGTCTGATGTGAGTGCTGCCTGGTGGCGGGAGTCTTGTAGGCTATAATATAAGGAAGGGGGGGGCTTCCCTGTGGGTGTGCCTGTGGGTCCTACTGGTTTCTAGCATATTTCCAAGAAATTTGTCCAAAATTTGAAGTGGCAGGCAGTGACAGGTGTCTTGTGACGTCGTGGGTATCTTATGAACTATGCTAACAGTTTACGAAATTACATATTTTATTAGGTTTTAATATAATTTCACTACGTAATGCATTGTACTAAATCCTAATTATATGTTCATTTATTATATCCGCTTCATCTGGTAACCTACTCGCAGCGTCTCTAGTTTTGGTGAAACCAACCATAAACGTGGAATAAATTCCCGTATCTCAGTTGCACCCCCCTGGGCAGGAGTAATCCTCTTAAAACCGAGTGGTGTGCATCAAACCTTTTGATGCGCAGGTAAAGGGTGGCTCAACTGGGTGCGGCTTACTGGCTGTGCAGCTCAGTTGGTGCGAATTTTCACAGGTTACATTCCAGAGATGCCATCATTATTGATCCATCGGTCAGTCCGGCCTCTTCCTCCCTGGAGTCCATACCTGGGGTCTCTGGTGCAGCAGAAGTCGGGAAGACAAGTGCCTTCTTCAGCTCCTCAAGCGGAGATCAATTGATCGATGATTATCATTATTTGTTGTATTTCACCTCACCTGTAGGTTGCCACTGATATTGGGGTTAGGAGATAATTCGTTAACCCATATCCCCAATCTCCGATCAGGTGTGCATCCGAGAGTGCTCCTGCTTCGCATCACGTCTTGAGCCTGGAGGCATCGAAGATGGTGGCGTCATGGGCCGGGCCGGGCCATCTTGCCACAACGTTGCTTATCAGGAGACGAGGGTCTGTGACTAGCTGTACATTGACTGAAAAATATCCTTTCCTGTTCTTCTGCATCTTTTCCCCCAGGAGACTGAATTGGGATATACGTGCAATTGCACCAACGCAACTGGGGAAGTTGCTAACCTCATAGAATTCCTTCATGATTGCCGTCCTTTCCTGGTCGGTGCTGGGCAGATCAACGTATTGTGGGTGTAGGCTGCCAATGGCATGAGTGACCTTGTGGATAGTCCTGCATGCAGTGCTCTTGCTAACCCAGAATAGATCCCCAACTGCTCCTTGAAAAGCTCCTGTTGCATAGAATCGGAGAGCTAGAAGAAGCTGGTCGATGGGCGCCACACTTCTATTGACATCGGTTGGATATTCCAGTCGGTGTTCAATCTGTTATGAAGGATCAACAGTTGATTATCAAGCTTGTCAATGTATTGTGACAGGTTCTATGCACGACAGTGGTGTAGGCATTGATCCGAACCAAACACCTACACCAAAAATGCTGACAGACACAGGTTTCAACAACCCAAACACTGGCAACGGTTGGGTGCATGTTCTCACCTCTGACAGCAAGGAAAGGACAGTGTCCTTGCTGAGCCGGAATCTAGCCCGGAAATGATACCTGGCAAAGGGCTGGGCACGCTGGCGAAACATCAGGGAAAATGGTCAGGTGGGTCAGGATGAATTGCTCATCATCCGAGGAGGCGGAGGATGAGGAGCTGCTGTCGACACTGTCACTGCTGCTGTCAAGGGCGGTGGCCATGGCAGGAATCAACACAAGTAGTGTCGCACGTGTTTGGGGGCTGCCCTGTCCACTCACAGGCGCTCAGGCGGGCTGAAAAGGGCGAGCCAGTGTACGTAAGGTATCAAGTGCAGCCTTCAGACTGGCCAAAAAAATAGGTGTTCACCTACCCTTGTTGGCTATGCAGTCAGTCCCATTGCCTAGCACGGTGTGATGGCCGTCCTGACTGGGTTTCACTAGTTGAGAAGCTTTTTGCAAAAGTGGGAATCTCCTGGCAATACTGGACTATGAGTGCCCCCATGTAAAGGCAAGCAAGCCTGTCGGGGAATTAAATAAACGAAAATAAATTAAACTAAACTGATTCTAACCAAAGGTTATCTGGGACAGACGAAAGGAATAGCATCTCCTCCACATGCCTGCCAGAGAGGCCATTTCTTTGCTTTGTTAGTAGCATGCCTGCCTTTGAAAAAAGGCGTTCTGAAGGCACTGATGTGGCCAGAATAGGCAAAAAGTCCATAGCCACTTCGTACAGGGTTGGATAATGGTCCTTCATCATTTCCCACGAACCGCCTTAGTTCCATGGGGAGACTTCCGGCTTCGTCTTCATCGGTGCCCTGTTGCATGGCAACCAGGGAGTCGTGGTGACCCCACAGGACATCGGCACGCCTCTGTGGTCTGACTGCAGCCCACTGAGGTAGCATCACCCGCGGTCACTCCATGCTGGGCGGCTGCATCCGCCTTCTTTTGCTGCATGAGTATAGCTGTAAATGTCAAAATACAGGTATTTTTAGATACTCCACTCTCCTTGAATTTGAAATCTGCCACGCTAAAGTCACGGTAAGAGTATATTTAAAACAGGGATGCACACTGGTGCGTTTCAGGCCAACATGGTGACATGGCCGGCGCGAAACGAAAGGTTTGCATCCCTGATTTAAAATAATAGTACCAGTGTGTATAGGTTTAAAATAATAAAATATTCTATACTTCTTACCAATCATTTTTAATGTATTTGCTACAGCTAGTCATTTCTCAAAGTGCATCTTCTTAACGCTAGGATCGACAATGGTGGCCACGGAGTACATGAAAACATCCTCTATCCGCCCGAACATTTGTCTCGCACCCAGGTTCATGGACATCATTTCAGAACCTGTAAAATAACAATTCGTAATATTATAATCATATTTTGGTGGTAAGGAAGGTGCAGAAAACTACAAGACCAATTAACCCTTTCAGTGGGGTAGTCCACTTTTGTGGTTTTTTTCACATTTACATAAGGACAAGATTTCCCAAACTCCTACCCGCTCATAAGCAGTGTTATCCAGAGTCTCATCAGCCAGCATAATACTTTCTGAAGATAAGTATGCCAATGTGAGTCAAGAACTGCCCCTTATCAAGATAATGGGGAACTAGCCTTGGTCTGGGATTTGGGATTTTTGTTCATAACTAGCTAGCCCATGCCTGTAAACATACATTCCATCACTCTGTTGCATCAA
>JYFJ02008660.1:0-11891 GCA_000934665.2 Catajapyx aquilonaris | reverse complement strand
CCGTCCGAGGGTTAAGCTACACCATTAGTGAGATGTCGTCTGGTCGAGTTGGTGTTCGCTGGTCGAGGCTGGTGTTCGCTGGTCGAGGCTGGTGTTCGCTGGTCGAGGCTGGTGTTCGCTGGTCGAGGCTGGTGTTCGCTGGTCGAGTCTGGTGTTGCCTTCCTACCGCAAGTGGCAACGGGTACTATAATCCCCATAACCATTGTTTAAAAAGCTTCTGTATGTCAGACTCTACCACCGATCCTCACAAAGTACAGTAGGCCTACAGAAAAATCTTCATGATTTTGGGTATGATCAGGACAAACTAGAACCCCCTGTTTTTTCTAAAGTGAAGGCAACTCTACATTATTAAGGAGTGAATTATTGGTCCCAGAGAGTTTAGAAGGGGAAGGAGGAGGGAAAGGAGCAGGAAGAGAGATTGATGTCTCTACCTCTCCCGTCACAAAGAAGCTTTTGGGCGAGGGAAACGCGCCAACATTCCCGTGATGCTGTAGTAGTTAGGAGGAAACGAATCGGGGAGGAGGAACTCAGGGGTTTTGTGTTGGTAGGGGAAAAACCCCGGGATGAAATCGAGCACCGACGCCCACGATGGAAAAGTTAGTTCCCTGGATAATTCCGTCCGGAAAATGGTTTTACACTGAAGGAAAATGGGAGACAATTCCGGAAGGAAACCCCTGGCTCTCTGTTGTAAATCTTTTTTTCTCTCTTTTTTTTCCTAAGCATTTCCTCGACGGTTGAAGGAAACACGGAGCGGGGACGACGGTAAATCTTGCATTTCCATTTTAAGTGCGTCGACCTACAGCATTCATCACAAAGTCCTTGCTTGCCACATCAAGCCTCAGGAAACGAGACGCTGATTTTTTTTTTCTTTTTCGTCTGTACTTCCGTTGAGTGCATGTGGTTTTGGGTAGTGAACTTGGTAATTCTGGAGACTGCTTGGTGACACATAATAAAGGTACTTCCAGAATTTGACTTGGAAAAATGGTTGAAATCTACATCAAGGGGGTAACCACTTCGGTACTCCCGTGTACACCTGTAGTGGTTACTCCCAGGTACTCCGGTGTACACCTGCAGTGGTACTCCCAGGTTCTCCGGTGTACACCTGCGGTGGTACTCCCAGGTACTCCTTAGGTGCCTTACGCTTTGGTATTCCTTGGTACTCCTTGAATTTTGGTACTCCAGTGTACACTTTACAGTCGAGTGGTCAACCCCTTGATCTATATCGCTTCTAAAATTTCCTAACAATAGTTGAACTCCACTGTTTTCAACTGCTTAAGAGTTTCTGTACTCTGGTACTGTTTGTACTCTAAAAGAATTACTGCAAGTCTAGATTTGTGTACTTCAAATTGCCAAAGACACTACACAACAGCCGATATCAACGGTAATTGCTTCCAAAAATTCATATTAATAGTCGAACTCCACTGTTTTCAACTGCTTAAGAATTGCTGTACTCTGGTACTGTTTGTACTCTAAAAGAATTACTGCAAGTCTAGATCTGTGTACTTCAAATTGCCAAAGACACTACACAACTGCCGATATCAACGGTAATTGCTTCCAAGAATCCATATTAATAGTTGAACTCCACTGTTTTCAACTGCTTAAGAATTGCTGTACTCCATTACTGTTTGTACTCTAAAAGAATTACTGCAAGTCTAATACAACTAGAGATTTGTGTACTTCAAATTGTGAAAGACACTACAAAACTGCCGATATCAACGATCAAAAACTGTCCACTCGATCCATATACACAAAAAGTGAACAGATCACCCAGAATTGGATGATTAATTAGTCATTAACTCCCACATGTTCTGCCTTCCAAAAACGAATACCAAATGATTGCATAACATTTCCTTTCATTACCCCCCGAACCATTTCAAAATTCGCACAAAGCGGACCTGGACTGAAAGCTTCCAAAATTTTTGCTTCCATAATCTCCCATATAGTGTGAAACATTTTACACCCACTTCATGGCTTCAAACTTATGGGGATTATGGTGTTGGCAGAACTTGTCAAGCTCCCACCAAACTTCCATCACTCGATGGGGGGATTGTAATCGAGAGAAAAAGTTTGGTATTAACTCCGTTTTCGACGATGACTGACTTGAAGCTTCCATGCAAATGCAGACTGACTACAAAATTTTCGAACTTTCCTGAAAATCCCCCTAGAGGGCGTCGCTATAAAACACCCCGCTCAAATAAGGTAAAAAAAAAGTTTGACGACAACATCTACTTTCCCTCCCCCAAAAAAGGGGACCTAATAGACCCCCCTTTATGTGCCGAAGTTCACTAAACCCGTCAATAGACTTCTAACCAACGCATTTACTATTAATCTCTTTTACATGATTAACTGCGTGGTTACACACTATTCAAGCAACGAAAGAGGAACTGCTGGAGCCCATCAACTTTACATGAGGAAAAGGCAGCCAGAAGCCAAAGCTAATTTGACCTCCAGCACACACACACATTGAGTTGAAATACTGGGGTCCAAGTCTTTGAATCAGATAACCATCGGCAAATACTGCGCCGAATAAATTTATTACCACTCTAACACAGTTTTTTACCTACTTTTACCCTCAATTTTCACTCTAATATATTCTGGGTCGGTAGATGGCGCTGACTGCTTTTCCTTTAGGTGCAAAATATGGGTGGAAATGCAGTGTTGCCATTCTGGGATTTGAATGAGTCAAAGACTGTCACAATATTTATGAGATCCTGCAGATTTTTTTTGTAATTATAACTACTAACTAGAAACACTCGCTTTTTTCTAGGCCTGCGGTCTGGATGGAAGTCATATTGTTAATCACAATCAATTGTAGCATAGTGTGACCTCAATTGGTAGCAAGCACAAGCACCTGATGCTGCAAGTCAGTTTGCGTCAGGTTTGCGTCCTACCTAGCGATGGATTCAATATGGCTGCCTGCAGTCAGGGAGCCAGACCAGCCAGACCTAACCTCTATGAACATCTCGTTCGAATTTGAACATGTCCGAACATCTCGCCGAACATAGATCAAGCATAATTATGATTTTCTCTATTTTCTCTTCTTGAGTGGTTCTTCTGATTTTCTTTACTAATTAGCAATATAATAATCGTTCCAGATTTATCGACTACATTTAAGACCCAGAATATGAGTAAAAATTTATGGAATAGCTTATAAACAGAATAGTTTCACGACCTCTTCACTTGGAGGCGCGACTACCAACCGCATCTGTTTGCATTGGGGTGAATGCTGCCATCTATCGGCTCCGGCAGGAATGATAATCTCCCGATATATATATATCGACAAGATTGGCAAATCACGTGAGCGTGATTAGAATATACTTTTTCATGTTTATTGCTATTGACCCCAACGTCAGTCACGGGACTGGGAGGGGGGAAATGGTGATCTGGGGGAGGGGGTGGTGTGGGTATAGGCAGCAGCCAAGGGGGCAGCTTGGAGTGAACCCGGAACTCGAAAATCGAAAAAAGTTATAGCACGACTCTGTCTGTTTGTCTGATACCTGTCCACAGAAAGGCAGACAGACAGACAAATAGAGCCGTTCTATAATACTTTTTTCTTCGAAAATGTCTAAAAGTCTGAAAACGCTACGAAATAGCATTTGTGACTCTTGGTCTTACACAAAGGAATGAAATTTGACCCCTGTTCAGACACTATCACTACCGGTAGTCTGTAGACTCAGACAGTACAAGACTGCGAATAATTTGTAACTATTCTGTGGTTTACACTGTACAGTACCTCATAACCTGAAAATTTCAAGCGTATTCTCGGTTTTTCCCTGGATTAACTCAGGCTGAACTACAGGATCAAAATAATGGAGCGGAAATACCGGAATTATTCTTTTAAACCACCCCATTCATGTAGGTTAATCGAGGTTAATGCTCTATACCATAGAAATGTACCTATTGTCCATCTAACTGATCTAAGTACACACATTTTACACCTGATCAATTTGAATCAGTACTTGTAAAAAAAAACAGGGTTGGATCAACTTCCAAAAACTAGGCTTATCGACTCAACTCTGCACTAACGCCCTCACCTGGACATCTGACATAAACGGCTGTAATCAACCGGCAAGGATTTTGCGGGCGATGTCACATAGGCAAGCTAGGGCCTATCTCATGGATGTCGATTTCATGACGTTCCCGTGACGTCTCCGCTTCCGGCATGTCAAAGGGCATTAGGAGAGATTAGGAACTAATTAAGACTTGATTAATTGCCCGGCATGCTTTCCACAAGAGCATTTTAATCCCTGCCAAGTCAGATGCTGTGAAGGCAACCATTTTTTGGATAGAATTTCAACAGGTACGAACCGAAATAGTCGTATTTTCGCAGAGGATACGAAACTATTTTTCGTAATAGCAGAAAATGCGGTCACAATTTGGTAGTAACGTAATGATATGCCGGTAATTCAAGAAAGTTGCACTAGTCTTTCAATCCCGTTAGTTTAACAGTTTTAACGGTCATTTCAATCATTAACGGTTGTTTCAACCAGTGACGTAGACAGGATTCCAGTTCGTGGGGGAGGAGGGGGGGGTCGCAATCCGGGGGAGGGGGGCATAAACCGAGAAGGGCGTTTGGGGTTCAAGGTCACACGAGCTTAGGTGAATGTGGGACATTTGAATGGGTGTGTATTGTATGAAATTGATAGCACTTTTTCCCCAAAAAATCATGAATTAGTAATTTTCGCCGATTTTTGGATAATAACTAGAGAACGGATTTCTAGGTTTTTACCTACTTTTTCTTTTGTAGGCAGAACACCGGAACCAAAATATCTATCCGTTTCATAACACAAGGACCTCAAAAATCGCAGTTTTATAGAACCTAAAAATGCCTATTTCGGGTGTTGGGACCTAAATGGCCTATTAGCACCTATTAGTGCCGATTTCGACCTTTTTCGCGCAATTCGGTAAGATTTTCGAGAGTTCTGCAGGTTTTCCGTTCAAGGAATCCCTCCCACTTCAACCTGTGACAAGCGAAGAAGCGGTTGATCGGCAAGATCCCGGGTAATATGCCGTTAACAGCTATTGCGAGTCGAAATAACTGTTATTAATAGCCGTTAAATAAGCTGCTACATTCGGCCCGACGAATTTTCTATTGGTCATATCGGCTTCCCGTGAGGGAGCATCTTAACTGTCGCCGAAGAACTGCGATTAACCAACGAAAATATGGAATAACTGCTAGTTCGTTACTGTGCAGCAAAATTCCACGACCAAGAGTAGGCTGTAATATGTGTAGAAATTAAAATAAATTAGAACCAGCTTGATTTATAGTGCCTATTTAAGAGCCTATTTTGACTGTTTTCAGGGCCTAAATGCCTACCTATTTGAGGGTTTTTTAGAACCTAGAAATCCGTTCTCTAATAATAACCTAGCCTACATTATGAATTTCGGGGGGGGNACGGTTAACGGTCGTTTCAACGGTTAACGGTTATTTCAACGAGGATCATTAGGAATGGCGTGAATAAGGTGTTAGGAGGCGGGTCTGGGTGGAGATTACGTGCTTTGTATAGATCATAAGTGGAGGCTAGTACTGATAAGAAGTGTTTTTTTTTGTTTTTTTCAACCAACGTTCTTGGAAGTGTTGGATCATAAGCCTATAAGGTCAGTACTAACAAATGTTCATTCATTGTGTGAAAAATTACCGAAGTAGGTTGGTGTAGTGGATATGGAGTCCACCTGCTAATCGGGAGGTCCTGGGTTCGAACCCCGGGGTCAGCGACCGTAACTGTGGTTTTTTGTGGTTTCCTACGGTCCCCCCAAGATAATTCCGGGGTCGTTTCCGTAAAAAGTGGCCACAGCCGCTTCTTTCCGTCCCTGTCCGTGGCCCCACCCATGTGCGAAGTAAGAGTCAGAAAAATCGAAGAAAACTGACGGTGGTATGCCACTCATAAAAACAGAAGCAAAAAAAAAACAATCATTGTGTGAAATATTCGTTTTTCTTTATGTTTGACTTAAAGTCTACTTTGCATATTTATAAAATCTCGCTTCTTAAAGGAGGTTGTTGCTTTAAATCCTGTCTTTTTGTTACTTTTTACAGCTTCACAAACAACCATCTTTTCAGCACCCACCACCACAGATAGTTGTACCTCAAGAAGTGCCAGCCATAATGCGCAGCTGGAGACCCCTAACGACCACGAGTGGAAATGAGGTGTACAGTCTCTCGCCTTTAAGACGCTGAACGTCGTAGTCATCATAAACCACTTTAGCACCCATTAAACCTTCTATATTCGCCTGGGCCAAGGTGCTTCCCAAATTATGCTCTGGCAATGGGGCGTCCCTTGCCGGTTCACAACTTACAGGGGGGGTCCGTATATGGGGGGGAAATGGAGGCTCAGGTTTCAATTCATGATTTTACATCTCCACCAATCATCATTAGGGGATGGAGGTTTTCCCATATAATTGGTAATAAGGGTTTCGCTAACAAGCTAGAAAGTTGAAATTAGGCTTGGAAGCAGTTTCCTAGAGAAAGCCTGGAAGGAATCTCAGAAACCTCAAAATGATCGACTGCATCCCGACAAGTGTCACAGGCGCCTCCTTCTCCTCCTTCAATGCTTTCCCCCCATTTTCCACAAAACCCCAAAATCCGCCTCTCAGATGCATTAATTACCTCTACTTCATTATCTTCACCCAAGTGTCCGGAAAATCATGCCAAAATGGGCTTTGCTCAAATGCTTCACTTCCTCCACTTCTCTAAGGTTCTTGTTGCTCAGTTAGTGTATTGTTACTGTGTGTGGGGGGATATTGTGGCGTGAAATAATTAAGCGCAATTGTTATAAACACTTTCATAATTAGTGAAAACAATCGAGCAGAAGCAACTACAAAGTTTGTCTTACTCCAGAAGAGAAGAACACTGTTAGGCTTTAATGGCTTAATGTAACAATTAATTAGTTAACTATTTTTGAGTATATAAAAACCCTCTCGAGTATGTAAAACCCCTCTCTAGACAAAGATAGGTCTAAATTTTTTGCATATGCCAGAATTGTTACGTAAGTCGGATTCGGCGTAACTTGGAGCCGCGTAAGTCGAAATCAATGTAAATAGGAGCTCCATAAGTCGAATTCAACGTAAGCTACAGCTAGGCTAGTCCAAATCAACGTATATCGGAGCTGCGTAAGTCGAATTCAACGTACGTAAGTTGGAGCTACTTAAGTCAAAATCAACGTTCATTGGAGCAACGTAAGCCGAATTCAACGTAAATTTGAGCTCCATAAGTCGAATTCAACGTAAGCTACAGCAATGCTGGTCCAAATCAACGTAAGTCGGAGCTACGTAAGTCGAATTCAACGTACGTAAGTTGGAGCTACTCGTACTTAAGTCAAAATCAACGTTCCTTGGAGCAACGTAAGCCGAATTCAACGGAAATTTGAGCTCCATAAGTCGAATTCAACGTAAGCTACAGCTAGGCAGGTCCAAATCAACGTAAGTCGAAGCTACGTAAGTCGAATTTAACGTGCGTCAGTTGGAGCAATGCAAGTTGGAGCTACTTAAGTCGAATTCAAACCTAGTCCGACCTACGTAAGTCAAAAGCAACTTACATTGGAACTGCATAAGTCGAATTCAACATAAGTCGTAGCTGCGTAAGTTGAGTTCTACGTAAGTCGGATACTTGCTTTATTAGAAAACCCTGTTTTGACCCATCTTTAAGCTATATTATTAGCCAATCAAATCAGTGCTCTATAAATAAACTCTAATTTGAAGCTCTTGCAGACTGTCATAACTTCAGTTCCATCAATTTTTCGCATACGTAAGTCGAACTCTACGTAAGTCGGAGCTACGTATGTCGGGTTCTACGTAAGTCGGGGACTTTTATATCAGAAAAATAGTTTTGATCGCTTTTTGTGCACTATTATTCGCCAATCAAATCAATGGGGTACAATTGAACAATAAACTCAAAGAATCTCTTGCAAACTAAGACATAAAAATAAATCCCCATAACTTGAGTTCCATCTAGCGTTTCCATCGCATCAATCACTCTTCCCCCAAGATTTCTCTCGCTACCTCTGGGTCACTTAACCCTCATTCATCAAGATGGCACTCTAGAGACTATCGACATGTAATTAAGCATCTGCTTTATCCCCCCTCTGGAATTGTATAGGCCAAAAAATTTGTGCAATTTTTTTTTTTGGTGACGAATATCTCATCTTCACTCGAGCACAAAAATAGCGCTTGGTGATGGGGACGGCTATAGCATGTGGGGGGTGGGGGGGGTGGTAGAATCTCATTATATGTTTGACATGGAGCATGCGAACAGGTCGTGTAATTAGAATAATCAGGCAAGGCTTGCCCGTGAGCTGAATTGCGTACAGCAGGACCTCTCATTTAAATTATAGGCCTGTTGCATGGTGATTTACAGGAGAGTGGGGGACATGTCCCCCCTCTCTTCCCATTTTGGACACCACACAAAAGGTTGGACAATAGGCTTCATTGGATATTGGAATGGGACAAGTGGGGGAGAGTCGGCCATGTTTTTCAGGCTTTCCAATCCGATGAACTTTGATCAGTGTTCGATATATCTGGACAAGGGTTGCCACTTGAGGTCATTTGTTAAGGAATTTTCTACGAAGGTGCTAGAGTGCGATACTGTCTAGGGAGGTGACAAACTTCAGATGAAATTATTGGAAAGTACACCCTGTTATCTAGGGAGTGGAAAAGTCAACAATCAGGTAATTAATACTCGAGGGAGAAATAAGTTATTAAGTCAGCAGTCATTAATCACAGGCTTGAATATTAGGCACATTCTTTATTGGGAGGACATCGTGCGGCATTAATTGAGGATAATGGAAGGGAAGTTTTCGAAAATATATCTAGGGGTGTCATAGTATGATTAAGAAATGTAAATTATAGGGTAAGTGTGCGTGATGAGCTAAGAATTCATTGTGAAAGTGTGACGTAGATTAATACATTTACATTATTACAACACGAGTAAGAAGGGATTGGCTATTAAACAAAATTGTTGAACAATAATTAAATAAGCTTAGTTTAAAATTTATTTCGAACAAAATGTAAAATAAATACAGTGTTGCCGGCGTGGTTTTATTGATTTTATTAATTTTAAATATTACTGATATAATGCATCTAATTGAAATATTACTGATATATGCATCTAATTGAAATATTACTGATAATAATGTATCTAATTGAAATATTACTGATAATGTATCTAATTGAAATATTACTGATAATGTATCTAATTGAAATATTACTGCATACTGCTATCTATTAATTTCAGTATTAAGTTTAAACCGTTTAAATAATTAGTTTTAGAATAATGAAATTGTTTAAAATTAATACCGAGCAAAATGTAAAATAAATACGGGGTGTGCGTGGTTTTATTGATTTTATTAATTTTAAACGAGTAATTTTAAATATTGGTTATAATGCAGTAATTTTAAACATTGGTTATAATGCAGTAATTTTAAATATTGGTTATAATGTAGTAATTTTAAATATTTGTGCTATTTACTAATTTTAATGTTAATTTTAAACCAGTTCATTATCCTTAGAACCATGAAATGTTTTAAAATTAATATCCAATAAAATGTAAAAATAAAGGGTGTCCCTGGTGATCTAAGTATTTGTTGCAAAACAGTTTCACATAGATTTAAATGAGCAAAAAAATTATATTTGAAGGTTTTTTTTCCAAATTGTTACCTTTTAAAAATTAAATTATGATCACTATTGCAGACACCATGTAATGGATGGCACGAAATAGCACATTTTTTTTTTGTTATTCTGCTCTTCAATGCAATTTTCGCTGCCAATATGCCCACTTATTTACCAACAAACCAACTAACGAACCAAATCGAACCGATTAAAAAATCCAATAGCCATTTCCCCCCAAAAAATCTTGTTTTTTTTTGGTCCGTTCCCACGCGGCCGTTTAGTTAGTGTGTGGTTGAGAGACATGGTCCGGTATCCATTGTATGGGCAAGGATTAGAGTTAGTGGAGTGTTGTGGGGTTGCATTCAGGACGAGTTTCCACGTGAGCGATCAAAACCCAAACCCACGGCATACACACTGAACATAAAAGGGGGGAAGAGGCTGGGGAGGGGGGGGGATGGAAAAAAGGGTGGGGAGGACATGAAAAAACACGTGGCTAGACGTTTGATTGCCTAGCAGGCTTTTAATTCCCTCGCACATGGACCCCCACCTCACGTGAAACAATGGCTTCATCCAACAATAGAAGGCACTGCATAATTTGAATGGCCCAAAAAATGCTGCAGGATTTATAAGTAGTCTCGTGGGGTGGGGACAACGGACAATAGGAAAAAAAAATCTAGGAAGTGAACAGCAATAGTGGCGAATACTTTTTGAGCAATTATGTTGTCTATTTATTATGATAAAACCATGAAAATAAATCACATAAAACATAAAACGAAAATGACTTAACAAATAAATAAATACAGTGCAAATGAATACACAAGTAATGAATAAATAAACAAATAATAAGTAAATAAAGAAATAAAGAAATAACCAAATAAATATTTTTATGTTATTTATTCGTTTATTTCTTTATTTACTTATTTATTAGGTTATTTATTCGTTTATTTCTTTATTTACTTATTTATTAGGTTATTTATTCGTTTATTTCTTTATTTACTTATTTATTAGGTTATTTATTCGTTTATTTCTTTATTTACTTATTTATTCGTTTATTTCTTTATTTACTTATTTATTAGGTTATTTCTTTATTTACTTTTTACTTATTTACTCGTTCATTTATTTCGTTATTTATTTATGTACTTATTTATGCGTTCATTTATTACTTTATTTACTTATTTACTCGTTTATTTATTTATTTATTTATTTTTCTCGTTTATTTATTTATTTATTTATTTAATACCCCGTTATCATACCTTTGGTCTTTTTAATAGGCAAATAAATACTTGATGAAGAAACGAGCAAACGAACGAGTAAATAATAAAACGAACAAACAAACAAATAAACGATCAAATGAACGAGTAAATAATTACACGAACAAACAAACAAACAAATGATCAAATGAACAAGTAAATAATTACACGAACAAACAAACAAACAAATGATCAAATGAACGAGTAAATAATTTAATGTCTACCAACGAGTTTAATGTTCTATCCTCAGGAAAATTTAGGTACAAATTACTTGGGGCTTATTTCCAGCCGTCAGCGTCTCACAAGATTTCTAATGACGCACATCGCCTTGAACCTTTTTCGTCAAAGTTGACTGAATTTCTGGAAAGGAAAACTGTCAAGCGATTGGCGGTTGACAACCTCACCCCCCACCTTTCCACGCCTACCTTCCGAATTATTTCATGTCGCAGTGATTGATTTAACCTCCTTACCACGTCTCATTGCTTCGAATTACTAAGCGTCGCGACGCAGGTCGCCTCAAAATAATTTTTTTTTATACGACACTTTTTTTTAAAAAAAAGGACGTCTTAGAGTTCATCTTCATCGCTTCGGACACGAAAATAAGATTTGTTGGCGTTGCAGGGTAATAGCAAACGGTAATCGAATTGCTTCAAGTTTGCAAATCCTTACCGTTTCGCGCCGGATGAAGATTAAGCTACACTACCAACGTTCTAATCCCATTTCGAACTCACTGATGCGCTGGAGATAAATAAGGATGGTGGAAAACTGGGTCGGGGACAAAAATTTTGTTTGGAACAAATTTTTTTTTTTTACAGGAAGGAATGAGACTAGGAAGTCCTAATCATTAAGCCTAGGTGAAGACTTATTAGTGAGAAGGGTATATTTAAGTATATCGAAGTGTATATGTGAATATTTTGTGCAAATTAAATTTTCTCCCGACATGCCGGAGCAGAATTGCACTCCCTTCTCTGCTCGGGGCCAGGAGAAAAGGCCTGGTGTTAAAGAATGTCAGAAATGCCTATCGCACGGGGCACGGCGCCC
>JYFJ02008659.1:0-11768 GCA_000934665.2 Catajapyx aquilonaris | reverse complement strand
GGCGGGTGGTAAAACCGCCGGTTATTTTGGACTTGTAAGGGTGGGTCAAGCCAGAGAAGAGGGGAGATGTGGTAATAGCTATTTGTATGCCAATAAAAGCAGCTATGTGAGAGGGGCTGGCATGGCCGACGCCGAGTGACCACGAGAAACCTGTCTTGTTATTTCGGGGCCTGGGGGGTGCTTTCTCATGGATTCACAGCAGAGGCAAGGACGAATCCGACAGGTAAGGCATGCAGAAAAGCGAAAAGCATGGCCTCTGGAAGTAGCAAACGCAATTGCTGCGTTGTAAACAAGATGCATAAACAGGGTATGGTGGCCAGACTTCATCGATACGGTAGAATGCTGAAGTGGGTCCAGCCACTGGCGGCGCCACTGGTGCGATCGGGCCGATATTCCCCGCGCTTTCATGGAGTAGTATAGGAAAATGATGTTCCGAAAGAAATACTTTTAACTCCCGGGACATTTAGAAGCATTTCTGTTGCAGAAAATAGGTGGCCCGATATTCTGTTAGGCTCTGGGTGGCTTTTCCCACTTTTTCTAACCCCAGGGGTTCTCAGGGGCATGCGCAAATGAATTATTGTCGGTGGAGTTTGGAATCGTCGGGTGGCTGGCAGGTAGTGAAGATTGGGCGCCAAGAATGCCGGCGAAATGCTTCTCTTTTGGATGCAAGTCCGGATATGCCACTGACAAACCGGACCTGGGATGCGTTCCGAAAGTAAGTTTGCAAGAGTGCGCGGCAGAAAAACCATGCGAGACCCAGCTGACCCAGCACATAACACACTTTTTGTTTTTTTTTTGTTTTTTTTTGTTTTTTTTACCCCGTGCTAGGCATCAAAGGCCTCTTTGGGGGGTGGCACACCACCATCAGTTTTCTCTGTGTATTACACTTTTTCTTCATTCACCGGTGCAAGGAGTCAAGGATGTCGGGTAGGGGTAGGGATTTTTTTGGGGAGGGAACATGGGTGCAAGTGCAATGTCTACAAATGGGTCATGTGCTGTCCCCCAGGAGGTTAGGTTGCCAGACACCTCCTTGGTGCAGGTCAGAGACCCTCCTGACGCAGGTGAAAGGAAAGTTCCCCAGGCGGGGATCGAACCTGGGGCCTTTCACTCAGCAAGCCGTGACGTTACCATCACGGCCACCACACCTCCCCCACACATAACACACTTATGCATTGTCTGACATTTTGATGCACAACTCATTCGATTGATCCTAAATAATTACATTAAAATTACTTCCATGTTATATTCCTCATACACAAATAGATAAGAGTTAATAGGAAATTCATTTAAAAATACAGCGTTATGTGTATAAATTTCATTGCAGTTTATTGTCAATATACTAGTACATGTATGATGCATGTGAATAAAACAGTACAACTATAGAACATTTTTTTTAAAAAAAATCCTGTCTCACAATGTGATAAAGTTAATAGGATACAATTGACCTACTGAGCCATTCAAACGTAGCATGTCGTCTTCAACATTATGACACAGTGAATAATAATCAGCTTATATTTTTACTAGGGAAAGGTTGAGGAGTGGAGCAAATGGATCCCAAAGAGAGAAAGGGCTCTAGGTCCTAAGGACCACATTTGCTCCCTGCACTTCAATAATGAGGACATTATTGACTGCTGGGAGATAAAAGGCCCAGATGGGAAGGTCAACACTCTGTGGATGGGTGAGGCTCGCCTCAAAGAGAATGCAGTACCCACGATTTTCCCCAATGTGCCACTATCATGTCAAAGAAAAATTGCTAATAAAAGGAAAGCACCTTTTGATAGACCTATGCCAAGTATATGGAAGTAGCACCAGTAACTGATGAAGGATATGACATCTACACAGATGCTAGCAACATTTCCCTGCCAAATACAACCTGGGCTGTGTTTACATACCCCACAGCAGTAATTTTTTGCCATCTAGATGCAGATGTGAAAGTCGCAGACAAATGTGTAGAATTTCAAGGCAACGAAGCACCAAAGTTTTTTCTGAGGGGGTCGGAAGTACTAATAACCAGTGGAAAAATAGAGAGCAGGCAAGATGTGGAGAATTTACTGCTACATGTGCATAATTTGAAGCTCTGCAGCGGTGCTGATCTAGGGAAATTTGCACCCTCTTGTGGCCATTTTGTTGAAAATGATAACACCAAAGCACAAAAAATGAGGACAACTAGATGCGCTTCTTGCAAAAACTACAGACGTACACTTCTCAAAGAGAAGTGCAAAGATGCGAGTATGAAGAAAAAAATGACGCTTCTTGCGCGATGTGGGCAACAGAAACGCAGGTACCTGAGAAAGGTAAGCACCATTAGCAATTACCATTTCCTGTAGACCTGGCATATATTTTCAAGTTTAAATGAACACAAATGGTGTTCTACCTAGGTGGACAAATTAGAGGCTGCACTTCAAGATACCCTGGCAACATACAGAGAGCTCCAGGGAAAAAAAATTAGTGACCTGATTAAACATCTGCCAAAAATGCAGCAACAAGCCATCAACGCTTGCATGAAGGCCGCAAAGGCCCGGACACCACATGGTGTCAGGTACACAGCCGACTGGATATACGAGTGTATGTTGCTCCGAATAAAAGGTCCCAAGTTGTACAAGAGCATGAGGAAGGACAACCTTCTTCCCCTGCCTTCACGTGAAACATTACAGCGGTATATGAAGAAACTCCATCCAGTGTACGGGTTCCAAGAGAGTTTCTTTCAGATGTTGAAGGAAAAGGTGGACCATCTAACACCACCTGAAAGACATGGTAAGTTAGAGTTGAAACAATTTTTTTCAAGAAATATTTTGAAAACCTACATATAGTGACTCTACATACATACAGGGTTTTAATCCACTTTTCACACTCCCCTCTCCAGCGTTGAGGAGAACAGACGTCTTGTAAATTATAGCTCAGGTCAATGCCTACTTTATACAAGCCCGATTGAACCCTCCAATTGCTCGTTGCGGCTGTGTGAAATGGCATCTATAACGAAGGAGGACCTGTGCGAAGCACTAAAGTCGTTGAAGGAGGACTTTAAACAAGATTTAGTCAAGTGCATTGAAGACCAATCGGAACTCTGGGCAACCAATTTCCGGAAAATTCGGGAGGAACTGGCTGAGGACAGGGCGGCATATAACGCTTTGTTGGAAGAGAACCAGGTGCTATACCAAGAAGTTGAGGTGTTGAAGAGGGTTATTGGCCTGGAGAACCAGTCACGCCGATCAAATCTGGTCTTTTTTGGGATTCCAGATGCCCCCAATGAAGGATGGGACGTATCGGAAAACAAAGTAAGGAAAGTGCTATCGGACTTTAAACTACACCCAAGTGTGGGTCACATTGAGTTTGACCGTGTCCACCGGCTTGGCCAGAAGGTTGGTTCAAGACCGATCATTGCTATGTTCCTAAGGTACAAGGACAAAAATGTGGTTCAATTTAACGCCAAGTTTCTACGGGGCTCCCCAGTTTCAATAAGTGAGGATTTTGCTTTTGAAACGCGAGAGATGAGAAAGGAACTGCTACCGTATCTTAAAGAGGCGAAGAAGAACAACAGTAAAGCGTCCCTCCGTCTAGACACTTTATTGATAGACGGAATACCGTACAGATACGAGAATGGCGGTCTGGCACGAGTGAGGTCATCTCCTACTGATGCCGCGGTAAATGATTTGGGACAGGCCCATGGGACTGCTGAGAAGAGGATTCTTTCGGTGTCACCGGAAGGCCCACAGAAGTTCCCCAGGCCCGACCCCCAGATGCTACCTAATGTGACACCTGCAGCTGAGTGGCCATTGCTGGCCATGTCTCGTGGAGGAACGAAGAGAGGACGTGGCAACGGAATGAGAGGTGGTCGAGGGGGACAAAGTGCCAGGATCAGTGATGTTGGTGGCTCCAGGTTATCTAATTTGCAGGCCCCTGTGGGCCCTACTCAACAACCGTCCACCTGAAGTTCCGGTTCGAGTAGTCCCAAAAAGTGCGGTTTTGCTGTGAGCTTATCTGAGCAGAGTGCTTTTCAAATTAATAATAATGTTAGTGCGAGGCCGTGTGGGACAGAAATCAGGATGACTTCATGGAATGTGAGGGGCAAAGATCCTTGGTCCTCGCTACTGGATATTGGATTCCCACAAAATAATGATCTTGCTGCATGTGGATTATTGGAAACTTGGTGTAGTGACAAGAGGCAATTTTTTTGGTCAAATGTGGAAGTGTTTCAAGAGGTGGCGGAAAGAAAAAGTATTTTTGGGCGGGCAAGTGGCGGCCTGATGTTAGTAGTGAAAAGTGCTTGGGAACCAAAATTAATTTACACGTCTCCAAATATGATAGCGGTGTGTACAAATATGTTACCCCAAGGTCAAGGGAAGTTATTATTAATATTAATTTATTTGCCACCCAATAAATCATACCAACAAATAATAGAAGTGCTTACAAAACTTTTGGATACCTGGATAGAAATTGGATATCAGTTGTGTTTGCTGGGAGATTTTAATGCTCGGCTTGGGAGGGTAAGTTATCTATCCCCTAATGAAGCCACATTATGGGATGGTGAACAAGAGACCCGAAATTCTTGTGATGGAATTGTTAATACAAGAGGGAAGAAATTGTTAGAACTAATTGAACAGCAATCATTGCAGGTGTTAAACGGGACAACAAAAAGTGATTGGAGGGGAAATTATACATATTGTGGGGAAGTGGGCCAGTCAACTATAGATTACGCAATAATTTCCCCGTCCTTGATGAGCTGTGTTACCGACTTCAAGGTTGAAAATGTTGTGGGATCAGATCATTTTCCGATTAGCATTTTTTTGTTCGTGGAGGGTATAAATATTGTAGAAAGTCAAGGTACTATTATGCACACATACATTAAAATTCCTCCGGATGGGCTAAATTTTTTGGTAAACCATCTGGATAGAGAACTGGTAAAAGTGAATACTGAACAAGAGGTTCAAGAATTGGCGCTGGTGTTAATAGAAACCATACGAAACATTCTCCACCAGGAGGACCTGGTGAGAGTCCGGAAGGAAAGAGGAAACTTGACCTTCAAAAAACCCCAACCATGGTATACCGATCAATTAAAAGAAGTGAAAGAAAAAGCAAAGGTTGAATTAAAATTTTGGAGGAAGACCGAAAGACTAGAGGATAGACAAAATTATTTAACGACAATGAAAGAATATAGGAATAAATGTAAAGCGAGTAAAAAAATGTTTTTTAGTCGAACGTTGCAAAATATGTTGTCATCACCTGATACCAAAACCTTCTGGGAAGTGGTAAAGAAATTTAAAAAAGGTAAACCGATGGTACAATTGAATGAAAAACTATGGCTGGATTACCTAGCTTCTTTACAGCCGGTATCAGAAAGTACACTGGAAATTGATATGATAGATATCTCTCCGAATTATATTGAGGAGTTGGATGGAAAGATAACGCTGAGAGAATTACAATATAGTATTCAACGACTACGTACCCGGAAAGCAGTGGGTCCGGACACTATTCCAAACGAAGTGATGAAACTAGAATCGAGTCAGCTACAAAATGTTCTACTTAAATTGTATAACAAAATTTTGGTGACTCATACTGTGCCACAAAATTGGGTGACTATCCGGATGATTCCAATTTTTAAAGCGGGAAATCCGGAAGCCCCCCAGAATTACAGACCGATAGCGCTGCTAAATCATCTGCTAAAATTGTTTACTTCCATTTTGGTAAATAGATTGTCTACATGGGCGGAAAAGCATGACCGGTTTCCCGAGACACAAGCGGGGTTTAGAAAAGGAAAATCATGCGAAGATTTAATTTTTATATTGAATTCACTGGTACAGAAATATACGCAAAGAAAATCGGGCAAGCTATATGCGGTTTTTGTTGACCTTAAACAAGCTTTTGATTCAGTTAACCATAAATTGCTATTTGAAAAACTATGGAGATTTGGAATAGGTAATAATAATTTTTTGAAGACGTTAATTAACATATATCAAGGGGCAACAGTTGTATCCCAAGATAACAATACGCAAATACCAATAAGGAAAGGAGTGCTACAGGGTGAGCCGTTAAGCCCAATATTATTTAATCTATTTGTGGCGGATATGAAGAATTTGTTTCAAGATAAGGAAATACCGGGAGTGAATTTTGGACCAGGAAGCGGTGATATAAACTTTTTGCAATTTGCTGACGATATTGTGTTGCTGGGAACAAATCCACTGTATTTACAGAAAGAACTCACGGCTTTCGCAAATTATTTAAAAGAAAATTTATTGCAACTTAACTTGACAAAAACAAAAGTGATGGTGTTTCGGAAAGGTGGTAAATTGCCAAAAAATTTGAACTTTTTTTGGGATGGAGAAAAAGTACAAATAGTAAATGAATATAAATATTTAGGAATATTATTTGCGTCCTCAGGAAGCTTCAGTAGAGCATTGCAATATTTTGTTAGCAAAGGGAAAAAAAGTGATAAATATGATGTGGCCAACCTTAATTAAACTAAAGTTAAGAAATTTAAATACTGCAACTCGCCTGTTTGATGCACAAGTAGCGCCGTCTATATTGTATAACTCACATTTGTGGGCTTTGCAATATATGCAGGATGTGGATCGTGTCCAAACCTTTTTCTTGAAAAATTTTTTTACTCTGCCCCGTTCCAGTGCTGGTTATTTTCTTAGATATGAAACAGGACGCAGACCAATCTCGATACAAATTTTTAAAAAATTGTTGAAGTTTCTTAAAAAAATTATGAGAGAACCAAGGGAAAGTATAATTAGGCAAGGTTTTGAATACCAAATATGTGTGAGAGAGAAAAAGAGTAGGGATTGGTATACTTTTGCAGAAGCGCTGTTAATAAACGCTGGGATATCTTGGCAATATTGGTTGACAAATTATGAAGATATTGATGTAAACAACCTAATTAAAACCTTTGTGGATAATACACTCGAGGTGGACCGCGTGGCATTAGAGAACACACGAGCATATAAACATTATTTTGAAATTTCGAATGGATATTTACAGGAGAATTATTTGCATCAGGGGATGCCACTAAAATTAACGCGATTAATGATAAATTTAAGGAATAATTCCAGAGTTCTTTACATCCAAGGTTACTGTATGAAAATTGACAATGTAGAAATATGTTCCTTATGTAATGATATGGCTGGTTGTTCTCTTTTTCATATCCTGCTTGAGTGTATTTTTTACCAGGAAGCTCGTGAGTGTACAAGAGATTTTCCGAGGGTTCCACCAGATGATGTATATACCTTGTTCATAGATATGCCTACTATAAAGGTTTTTTATTTATATATATATATATTTTTTAATGCAGTGAAAAAATTACAACTATGTGATATTGTTATGTAAGTTTTGGAGGGGGATGGTCTTTCCAAATACTACTTTGTATAGGGAAATAAATATTATTATATTATATTATATATTATTATTAATCCACTTTTCTCCTAGGAGCCTTGTTGCTAGATGAAATGAAGCTTTCATGTGCACTCAGTTTCAATAAGTCCTCCTTGAAGGTAGAAGGTCTTGTCCACCTTGGAGATTTCACACCAAAAGGCCAGGAGAAGGAAATGGGTGACCACGCCTTGGTCCTTATGTTCCAACCATTTCGTGGCTCATGGATACAGGTGATTGCTCCATTCCTAAGCCGTGGTGCTGCATCTGGTGAAGCTTTGGAGAAGCTTGTGCTGGAAGCAATCCTCCTCCTTGAAAAGGCTGGATTATATGTGGATGAGGTTGTCACAGACGGCGGATCCTGGAACCGCAAGATGTGGAATCTCTTTGGCATAGGCGAGGACCAATGCAGCTGCGAGCATCCTGTTGACTCCACACGACGCTTGTGGTTTGCATCAGATTTCCCACACCTTATGAAGACAATGTGGAGTCGGATTAGATGCAATCGTGTCCTTCAGGTATGTCAATTTCTATGTCCTAACTGATCTGGCCCATGTTTGTCTTTAGGTAGGATGAGTAATCATGTACCTTCTTTAATCCCTCAAGATTCCTGATGGTAAAGTGCGTTTCAGCTACTGGGAGCAGCTGGTGAAAAACGATGAAAATAGGGGCCCAATTAAGAGGAACCATTTCCTCACGCATAGTCACTGCTACCCTGAACAGTACCAAGCTATGAATGTGCAGATGGCTTTTACGGTATTTACATTACATTTGCAACAGATATTACTCTCATTACTGTATGCCTCTGAGATGCCAAAATATTTCAACCAGTACCACAAGTGACTTCTTCCATGTACTTTTGCAGTTTTTCAGTGGAAAGGTAGCACGAGCAATGGAGTGTCATCTGACCAGAAATGAAGCTGGTTTCAAAGGATGTGCTCCCACATTTCAGTTTATTGACAAGGTAAATGCTCTTGCTGATGCAATGAATTCCAGGCACCCAAAAGCAGCATTGCGACCGCATGCGAGGTCCAGGCATCATAAGGTAACTAAACCTGCACCTACATAATTACACTGTAACTTATAATATATTGACTCACTTCAATGCAGTTTATAAAAATTAAATTTCCTTCCTTGTAGGTTGTGCAAGATTTTATTAACTACCTACAACTGTGGAAGAGGACTGTCAAGCAGCATCGTTTGAGGCTTTCCCGACAAACACATCTGGGCCTGATTGTCACTCTTAAAGGTACCCTGGAACTCATAAATTACCTGAGTAAAGAAGTAGGCTACAGCTATTTGATGACACGCCGGCTGAACCAAGATGCTCTGGAGGTAAGGCCCCAAGTATCACACACTATGTGTGAAAGAAGAAGGAAGAAATTTATGAGAGTTAGCAAAAATTTCCCATGCACATTCATTGTGATTACAGCACTTTTTCGGATTGATAAGGGAGAGAGGAGGCTCAAACCAACATCCAGACCCGGTCCTTTTTGTACAATTGTACCGCCTTCTTTCCACGCACTCACTCATGAAGCCACCGAGAGGTGCAAGTGTGTCTGGTGGAGAAATCATGGATTCGCTCCTAAGCCTCCATGACTTGACTGATAAGGAGAACCAAGAAAGACGCCTGCAACTGGAGAAGAAACTGGATGAAATTTTGGATGATGGAGAGTTCTCATTGTTTGAGCCCCACCTTGATACTTCTGGTGATGACCACACTTCTTCTATTAACCCACTAGCCTTGATGAACTTCGGTGGTTATGTGGCTAGGGTAGCCAGGAAGTCGAGCGTTGCAAAAACCTGTGAGGAATGCTTCCAAACTCTCCTAGCTCCTCCCAACCGTGAGCCAAATGAGGATGAAGATCTCATTCATGCCATGAGTCATGGTTATCTCCTCGTAGGATCAGAAGCTCTTATGAACATAGTCTGGCAACTTGAGAATGCCATACTTCATGTCCTAGGCAGAGAGGGGATAAAACAGCCCATTCTTTTTGAAGGTATATGATTATAAATATTAATATTTTTGAATGTCTGCATGTGTGTATGTATTTGGACATAATACCTGTAAAACATTATGTCATGGCGCTAAAAATTTCAGTAATGTAACTTACTTTTGTGATGTTGCAGTTGTACAGGAGGTTGCGCAGAAAAAGTTACACTCCCGGGTTGGCTGTGCAACACACAAGCGCCAGCTCACAAAGTGGATTGCAAACTTCTACCTCAGGACCAGAATGATTTTTGCCTGCAAGGATCATATGGCAACAGTCCTGAGCGACAAAAAAAAAGAAAAACAATTAAAGAAAAGGTCAAGGATGTAGCACCAATAGGCCTACTCACATGGTCTAACCCAATTTTTGTCCACTCCTTTGATGTCTTATTATTCCTTCCTCCATGACATGAAGGCCAGGTTCCGGGNAGCGTGGCAAATGCAACACTGTCGCGTACGTATTGATCTCGATCGCGCCCCCCGAGCAAAAACAAGAACAGTGTGTTAATTGGTGGCCTAGCATGGGCAGGCACCTCTTGGGCCAGTGCCTCACATGTCTGGGCTGGGGACAGGCTAGTTGTGAAGAGGTGTCGAGGCAGTCCTGTCGGAATGGGAGCACAAACAGAGCCGCAAACGTGCCTCAAACGCACATTCGCCCTATGTCAGCCATTGCACTGCGCTCAGCTCAGATTTCGGCCCTCATAGAACAGTGCGCCTCTGGCGGCCAGACCTTACATCACACTCACACCCCGCTAGAGGGAAAACGGCTGCAGTTTTGCCACCATACCAGGACCATACCCTGTTTATGCATCTTGCTTATAACTAAAGATGGATTCCACACTTGTCCCATTCAGGAGAAATTTCCCTCTCGAACAAGGGAAGTGTATGATACCGCTGCATCACACATGGAGGATGAGGAGAATGATGATACAGCAGTAGAAGGAGTGAAATTTAGATCGATTTTCAATGAACTCCTAGGATTTCATGTGTGTGATTCAGGACTTCCACCATGCTTGGGACATGATTTGTTTGAGGGTGTAGTCCAATATGACATTGCCTTGTACCTGAACTACTTTGTTAGTAAGAAGGGTAAGAAGAACTGGTTTCCATATGTTATATTAAACAGGGCCATTAAAAAGTTTCAAAGTCGTGGACTTGAGCAGAGGGACAAACGAAATGCTATTCGAGCCAAAGGCAAGAGTACTGGTGGTCATGCAGTGCAAAATTGGGTGCTCCTGCGTATCTTACCCCTATTGATTGGCAAATATGTGTTAGATGTTGAAGATAGTGTTTCGCAACTGCTGCTGCTGTTGAGGCAAGTCGTGGAAATAGTTTGTGCAACAGAAATAACAGTGGAACAGGTGGCATATGTAAGGGTACTTATTGAAGAGTACCTTCGCTATAGGCAGATTTTGTTCCCAGACTGCCGTCTTCGTCCCAAACACCACTTCTTGTCTCATTATCCAGAGCTGATCATGAAATTTGGTCCATTAATAATTAATTAATGTCTGGACCATGAGGTTTGAGAGCAAACATGGGTACCTCAAACGCTGTGTATGGGCTGCGCAGAACTACATCAATCCTGTGTTGCTGATGGCAGTAAAGCACCAGCTCCTGCAGTCATATTACAATGCAGGATTGCTATTCCCACCACCTGTTGTGATGAATGAAGCAACCCCCTTTCATCTGGATCTCTACAGCGAGAGCTTAAAAAATGCCATCAGCACAAACTCACATATATCAAGGACTACCAACTTGGTCATTGGTGAGAAAGTTGTAGTTCGTGGTATTGAGTATAGGCGTGGAACTTTTGTCATCCTCCAAAAAGAGGAGCCAGATTTCTGTTTGGGTGAAATTTACACAATACTTCGGGATCCAGGCAGCACGGACATGGTGGCATTTGTGGTGTCAAAGAGAAAGGGCACATACCTTCCTGATTTAGGGGTCCATGGAGTAAATGAAAGTGATGGCAACATGACATGTGCATGTTGGAACATGCTGGCTTCCACCCAAGCATTAGAAAAGTATGAGGCACATGGACATCAATATATATTGATAAAATAATATTGTGACACCACGTGGCAACTCCGCCACGTGGTGGGCAGTAAAAGCGGCAACCATGTACGAGGAGGGGGTTCGCCCCTTCTTCCCTTTTCCTTCCCACACATTCCCTTCCCCGCCTTGCGAGTGTGCAGGCGGGCCTGTGGAGAAATACAGATATACCATTTTATACCTCATCCGGTGTCCGTGTTTGATTGAACCCGGGAGGCATATTAACAAACTGTACATGGCTAGAGAGACAGGCGGCCTGAGCCTCGCCCTCCCTCGCCCCAATTGGTCCTGCGTCTGGCGCGCTTTTAAAAACCCCTCTGCTGGCAGGTATAGCCCTTCCTGCAGCCTTCCTGAGAGCTGC
>JYFJ02008658.1:0-11771 GCA_000934665.2 Catajapyx aquilonaris | reverse complement strand
GCACGGTGGCGGAGCGGTTAGCGCCGCAGCTTTCCACCTCTAAGGTCCCGAGTTCGATCCCCGGATCGGACAGAGGATACTTATGTGGATAGAGTTTAGATGGGTTCTCTCTGTGTTCGGGTGGGTTTTCTCGGGGGTTCTCCCATTTCCTCCCTTAATCAAAATCCATCACAGTACCGAAGCAGGTTGGCATAGTGGATAAGGCGTCCGACTGCTAATCGGGAGGTCCTGGGTTCGAATCCCGGTGCCGGCAACTCTGACCGTGGTTTTCTGTGGTTTCCCACGGTCCTTCCAGGGAAATTCCGGAGTTGCTTCCGTAATTAACAGGCCACAGCCGCTTCCTTCCGTCCCTATCCTATCCCAAAGAGCACAGTAAAATGAAAGCAAAGAGTTCCAGGCAAAACAAACTTCCCCCCTAAAGAGCCGATGGCTGATAACGGGGTATGAATTATTATTATTATTATTATTATTAAAATCCATCACAGCGCAGGCAATGATTACAGTCGGTCAATTAAAACATGATCCTCTAAAACGCCCAAGGAGGCTTATCACGGGGTATCCATTATCTCCACTGTCATCTATTGTGGCTCCGCCAGGCAGGGTTCGTCGCCCTGCAGGATATTTTTAGGTAATGCGGAGCGGAAGCGGAGCTGGGCCATTATTTTGGGTTTCGTATCTGCAACATCTACAGTGTGTACTTCTTGTGGCGCCGGAGGCCAACGAACGTTATTGTGGCTTTGCCAACCTCGAATCCCCTGCTGATCCCACCACTGATGTCTTGTTTGCTTGCTCCGAGAGGTTCATGCGCCGCTGCCAAATCAGTCGCATGGGTTTACTCTAAACTATCCCCTGAAAATCATAATAATAAATAGCTAGATCCGGATCCAATATGGCGGTATAGTTAGGAAGTGGGGCTGAAAGTAGCAGTTTATATGACAGCTTTCTGAATATTGTAGTGTCCTGGCAACCAGGTTGTTGCCTGTTGCCCTGGTTGCCAGGGCACTGATGTTGTTGATGTTTTGATAAAGTTAGTTCTTGTTCAATCGTCCTCCTGGACGGATGTGTTGTAGTTCGTGTCCCAAATAGAGTGCCATAGTGGCTCGTAAACCTTGCCCGTGTGTTCCTGAGTTATTATTTTGTGGTGTCTCTGACGGATTCATCGTGGGGCACTACAAATTGGTGTCAGAAGTGTTGGATATCGGAACCACAAGGCCGGATTGGACGTCGTAGAGGAAGATGGCATTCCTTGAGCAGCTGCGAGCCATCCGAGGGGAAGAGAGGTGCTTCAAAGCCGAAGAGGGCAGTGGAACCAGCCAGGAGAACTGGAGGGACACAGTGGAAGGACTGCAGCGCAGGATGGAGGCCAGGGAGGAGAGAACTCCGGAGGACTACCACGTCTCCGTACGAAGTGGGTGGTGTGGAAGCAATGGAGGCCGTGGTGACGACTCTCAGGCTTGGCGAGGAGACCTGCCTGACGAGAGGGCGTCAATCATGCAGGAGGTCAAGGTGACCTTGCATGAGGGCATGGCAGAGCTCCGGAGGGAGATGAGGGCAGAGATGGTGAAGATGCGGTTGGAGGAAGAGGCGAAAGAACGGTGCCGCAATGAGGAGCTTCAGGCGCAGCTGAAGGAGTTGCAAGATGGCCTGGAGTTGGTAGCAAGGGAAGTTGCTAACAGACCTACAGCGGGGCCGCAGGGGGTCTCTCCATCCACAAGCGGCATTGGAATGGCATCGCCATCCCTGGGGCAGAACCTAAAAATCCGGAAGGTGCCAACAATGGGCCAAGTGATGTTGCCACGCGACGGCCGAGGGGAAGACTCGGCGACAAACCGACAACAGCGGAGAGATCTAACAATGACAGGTGAGGTGATGTTGACACGCAACGGCAGAGAAGAGCTGCCAGGAGGTTACAGTGGAACATCATGGTGTGGGGCCAGCCAGGAAAAAGCAGCGGAGTTGGGGCTGACGATGTCTGGCTGGGAAGGAGTTGCCGATGGGGGGAAGGCCATCCCTGTTGGTGAAGAGAACCAGACTGTAGGCGCCGTGAGGTTGTGCCGTGACGTCAGAGGGCTTGAGGAAAGCACAGAGCGTGGTACCAGAGGATGCTGCAACGTGTCAGGGGGCCGGCAGATCCTGGAGCCAACTACGAACAGTCTGGTTGTCGGCGAGGACACCTGGGAGCCAGCAAAAAGTGGTCGTACCTGTGATGGAGGTGACTCGTGGGACGAAGAGGTGCAAAGAAGGGGGCCGTCCAGACGGGCCGACCTTGGCCGCGGCCGGCACCGGCACCGGCCCCGGCACCGGCTTGCGGAGCCACGGCTGGCCACGGTACCCGTTCAGACGGGCACATATTTAATTTATTTGTAATAGTGGCCGGTAGTCATGGCAGCGACGAAAAACAAGTGACGCGCAGTATCCGTCGCCGAGGCCAAGCCGTGGCCAAGCAGCGAGCCAACTTCCAGGAAGTCGGCCAACTTGGCCGACTTCTGAGCCGTGGCCTGGCCGTGGCCGTTGCCGTGTGAACCGTCGCGGCCTCGACCAGCCGCGGCTGGCCGCGGCTAAGGTCGGCCCGTCTGGACGGCCCCAAGGATGACCTGCAGGTGCCGTGGAGATGGCGCCGAGACGCTGGACCATGACGTCACAGGGAAAGAAGAGTCCTGGGTGCGAGCAGTGTGTGTTGCACCTATATTGATGGTGGTGATGATGGCGATGGTGCTGGTGACTTATTTGTCGAGCTGCTGCGGGGAGCCAGAGGGCCAACATCGTCAGTCACAGAAAACAGCAGTGGGGAATTCCGCGGGTGAGCACATGGCAGGGATCATCCGGTCGTTGGACCACTGGAGGAGCCGAAAGAGGTCGAGCACCGAAGAGTTCCAGGAAGAGGGCGCCATGAGGGTGCGTCATACCGTCAGAGGGCTGGAAGCGGGCACAGAGACAGGTGCGGAGGGATGCTGTAGTGAACCAGAGGGCCTGCAGATACTTGAGCCAAGGACGGACCAACTGGATGACGCAGCTGATCAGAGCGACGAGGAAGATAACGCTGCTAAAGTGATCATCCCGGGGAGGGATAATTTGATGGGCCAGGACCAGGTGGGAGCCGAGGAGTGCCAGGCAGAGGGCGCCGTGGGCCAAACCGTCGGAGGGCTGGAGGAGAGCGCATAGAGAGGTCCTATAGGTTGCTGTAGCGATGATGGGGGCCTGCAGATCCTGTATCCAACAACGGAAGGTCTGGATGTCGGTGGGGACACCTGGAGTCCGAGTCAGAAGCGTCCCAAGAGCCATCTCAGAGATGGAGGTGGCCTGCGGGACAAAGAGATCGAGAGGATGGTGATTGTCCCGAGTGGGGAAGACCATGCAGTGACGATAAACTGTCGAGTCGGTGTGCTAGAAGAGGCCCAGATGCGACGGGTGAGTGACGCACCTATCGATGGCGACGGTGATGCCAATGCATTTTTGTCAAGGGGATGCTGCAGAAGGCCGGGGGGACTGCAGATGCAAGCGACAAAGGGTGATGCTGCAAGTAAAAGGGACGCCAGCAGGGCAGGGGCGGACTTCCTGTCTTTGTACAACTGGGGAAAGCCGAGGCAAAAGCAGCAGCTACAGGTGAAGTCTGGTGACCAAGCAGACGTCCGTGTGGAGTCTGTTGGCCAAGCAGATCAACCGTCACTGGAGCGAGAAAGAAACTCCAGCTGGAGGAACTGGAGAAAAAGAAGAAAAGTGCAAGCTGGAAAAGAAGCATTGTTGTTGGGACATAATTGTTTGGAACGAGATATTTCTCGTTCTCTTTAAGGGAGGAAGATTGTAGTGTCCTGGCAACCAGGTTGTTGTCTGTTGCCCTGGTTGCCAGGGCACTGATGTTGTTGATGTTTTGATAAAGTTAGTTCTTGTTCGATCGTCCTCCTGGACAGATGTGTTGTAGTTCGTGTCCCAAATAGAGTGCCATAGTGGCTCGTAAACCTTGCCCGTGTGTTCCTGAGTTATTATTTTGTGGAGTCTGACGGATTCATCGTGGGGCACTACAATATTCTTAAGCTCAGATTGAATCAGTCGGCAGACCTGTATTGGCGGGAAAGGAAATAGGTGGCGGTTAGAACTTTTGGCGGGAAGGGAAAATGGCGGGAAGGACTTTTGACTGTAAGGGAAAATGGCGGGAAGGACTTTTGACTGTAAGGGCAAGTGGCCGTAAGGCAGGCGACCCCAGCCACTCCACAGAAGTAAAGCCGTCGGGTCGGTCCCGTGTGCTTGTGACATTGCGCGAGTGCATGTTAAAGATACCCAGAGAGGCAACATTTCCAGGAAGAGCACCACCCCCTGGTGTCGGTGTTGAGCCCAGCGGCAGAAATTGGCTGACGTTAATCCCCGCTAAAGTCACGGTTGTTAGAGTATATCCTTCCTATGGTTGGACCATCCGGCTAGTGGGCGGTGATTGGTGGAGGGAGAAAACGTCACGGTGGGAATAAATTCGAACGGGGATAGGGCTTTCCATGCAATGTCATGTACTTTACGTAATTATTTTCACACACTTCTAAGTGAGCAAAAAATTTGAGAATTGGCAGACCTGTAACCCAGACATCCAAGGCAACGTCAAATGTCCCGAATCACGCATTTTCGCCCTGGGGCCGGCCCACGGGCGAAAGTTCTTAGGCAAGGCAAAAAGGGCATAATTCCCTTCTTGGCTAACCGAATGACACAATTTGGCACACTGAACACTGACATTGATATGAAAGCAGTGGTAGAAGTACGAGAACCTAATCGCTCTGCTTCGGGGCGGCCAAGAGGCTTGTATAAAAGTGGGAAGAAGCGCAGAAATTGTTAGAGGATACTGAAATACAAGTAGTAATAATAATAATAATAATAATAATAATAATAATAATAATAATAATAATTTGATACCCCATTATCAGCCTACGGGCTTTCCTAGGGGGGGATTTCTCCCGATTTTTTGTCTGGAACTCTTCCATTTTTACTATTTTTCTCATCACCGGAATGAAGGTAACGACCCCGGAATTATCCTGCAAGGACCATGGGAAACCACAGAAAACCATGGTCAGGGTCGCCGGCCTCCGGGATTCGAACCCAGGACCTCCCGATTAGCAGTCGGCCACCATACCACTACACCACTACTGCTTCGGTGAAATACAAGTAGTACTTCATGACTTTATTGTTTATTGCCATTGCCAACACCGACGATAATATTTTCAGATAAAGGCAAAGGATTTCTTAGAGTGAACAGACACGCCCCCCCGGGCGAACCAATGGGGTCGCTTGTATGACCGTGCGTCACAGTAAGGTTGTCAGGTGAAAATACATAAATGTAATTGACGGTGTATTTTAAAAAGGAATTCGACCGATCTCAATTATTTGGTTCTGACATAATTTATGAACACTAAAGCATTAATTAGAATAGCGCAATAGAAAATTTAAAATCAGCAACCTTGCCACATGGGGACTACTTTCAAGGCGAGAGACAAAAGAGCATCGGGATCCGTGCCCGCGTAATTTCGAAGCATTGTTCGAATCCAAGGCAACGGTGTTCGAATCTCTTCTTTTTCACTTCTTTTCGGCGCGCATAAGCACCATCGGAATAAGCTGTCCGGCTCTGGCGGAGGGATACATGTTGTTATGGTGCCAAAGTGGTGAGGGGGAGAAGTTGGGGAGGAGGGAGGTGGGAGGAGAGAAGTTTGTTTGGGGGCGGGGCCATGGGCCCAGCAGTTCACTCTTAGATATCCATTGCCTTTATGATGAAGTATGATTCTGTTAAAGATTATATTAGTATTTTACGTCAGTACAAGTTAAGTGCAATAAAGGATGAAACATAATAAGACTGCAGTGATATTTTGACAATATTTTGGCACATCGGGCTTTTGTTTCAGACGTAGCTGCCTTGAAACCAATCAGGAAAAGTGGGCATCTGCGTACCGTATATTGGGGGCCTAACTTCATTACCACGCACGCATCTGGGTGCATCACGTGCACAAATATTTTGGTGAAGCTGATTTTTTATTAGCTGCGCTGACTCACGGCTGTTCGTGTAGCTTATTGTTTGTCCCGCTGGAGTCCCGTCATTTTGTCCAGGTCCGAACCTTCATAAGATTACGGTTTTTAAACGAAACATTTCTGGAAGAGAGGGCAACACGTGAAGCAGCTAGGTAGCAAAAATATGAAGTGGAAGAAATGTGCCGTTTAATTTTTTATCGCGGATTTTGCAGACATTGCCACGTACATTATAATTATAATTATAATTATAACAACAACAATAATAATAATAATTATTATTAGCATCATTATCATCATCATCATCATCATCATCATCATCATCATCATTATTAGATCCTATGTGTTATGTTGTGGTACATGCAAGGGTACATGTCTTCATAAGTTCATATACTTGCAAAGTGTGTGGTGGTGTGAATTGTGTTACAATCTTTGCGTATGTTTGTCGGTGGTTCAATGTCAGTGTTCAGTGTGCCAATTTGTGTCATTCGGTTAGCCAAGAAGGGAATTGTGCCCATTTTGCCTTGCCTAAGAACTTTCGCCCGTGGGCCGGCCCCAGGGCGAAAATGTGTGATTCGGGACATTTGACGTTGTCTTGTATGTCTGGGTTACAGGTCTGCCAATTCTCAAATTTTTTGCTCACTTAGAAGTGTGTGAAAATAATTACGTAAAGTACATGACATTGCATGGAAAGCCCTATCCCAGTTTGAATTTATCCTCACCGTGATGTCACGCCAAAAGCTATGGTCACGTGACAAGCGCAAATCTGTCGGGACGGCTCCCCCCTGCCCTAAAGTAACTCCTTCACCCAGCCTGATTAATAAATTAGTGCCGCCAATAGGTTGCAGCACTCATAGGGGCCCGTCTCTCTTTCCGCCGTGACCAAAAGGTGGCGCAGCAATCACCAAGGGGCCTTGGTGACTGCTGTGCGACCTGTTGGTCACGGCCCTAATTCATCAGGCCCCCACATCTGGAGCGTTCCAGACGGCGAAAAAAATAAGGCTATTATTATAGGGGGATAAATATTGGACCAGATGATATTACATCCAGGATAAAGCAATAAACCTTTGTGACTTTGTTAGTTCAAGTTTTAATATATTTGCAAATTATTGACTTATTTATCTCTACGATAGATCCTATGCCCATCCAAATGGCTTCAACCATATCACCTGAAAAACAGTCCAGGTCAATTGCGGTAATTTGTTATTTATGTTGAAGTCGTACTTAATTCTAAGAATGACTCACTTGCTAGTTCAGACTGCTCCTTTGGGTAACTGAAATGGACCAAAGCTGCATGTTTATTTATCTCGCAATCGTTCTTCGCATCTGTCCAATTACGCTTGACAGTCGAAAAGTAGTAGCAAGTCGAACTTATATTCCACCAGTCAGGCGGGCATGCTCCTAAAAATGGAACCAATCCATGTAAAACATTTCTACGGACAAGACCATGTCATTATCAACACCCATATTTACCATCCACGGTTGTTGATTCGCAGGCAAAGTTAAATTCATTGTTGCATTCAGTGTAGATCAATTTCCCTGTATTGCTTAGTTCTATGCACTTCTTTACATCGTACTTGGGATCAGGTCCATCAAAAGTGAGATAACTCACTTCCACGTGAGTAGAGTCAGTCCAATTATATTTGATTGGGTTGTCCTTGCATTTGAGACCAATCCACATGCGATCATGCAAATGCTCTGAAAATTGAAATATGAAATTCAGTGGAATGTACTGAACACCAGAAACTCATGTTTGACAATCAAAGTGCTGCAATATGGAATCTTCTCTAATAGACAAGGACAGTTTTCTGACACATCAATGAGAACACATCAGAATAAATATTGGACCAGATGACATTCCATACGGCATAATGCAATAAACCTTTGTGACTTTGTTAGTTCAAGTTTTAATATATATGCAAATTATTGACTTATTTATCTCTACGTTAGATCCCATGCCCATCCAAATGGCTTCAACCATATCACCTGAAAAACAGTCCAGGTTAATTGCGATAATTTGTTATTTATGTTGAATTTGTTATTTATGTTGAAGTCGTACTTAATTCTAAGAATGACTCACTTGCTAGTTCAGACTGCTCCTTTGGGTAACTGAAATGGACCAAAGCTGCACGTTTATTTATCTCGCAATCGTTCTTCGCATCTGTCCAATTAAGCTTGACAGTCGAAAAGTAGTAGCAAGTCGAACTTATATTCCACCAGTCAGGCGGGCATGCTCCTAAAAATGGAACCAATCCATGTAAAACATTTCTACGGACATAACCATGTCATTATTAACACCCATATTTACCATCCACCGCTGTTAATTCGCAGGCAAAGTTTAATGGATTGTCGCATTCAGTGTAGATCAATTTCCCTGTTATGGTTAGTCCTATGCACTTCGTTACATCATACTTGGGATCAGTTCCATCAAAAGTGAGATAACTCACTTCCACGTGAGTAGAGTCAGTCCAATTATATTTGATTGGGTTGTCCTTGTATTTGAGTCCAATCCACATGCGTGAATGCAAATGCTCTGGAAATTGAAATTTGAAATTCAACGGAATGTATTGAACATCAGCAACACATGTTTGAAAATCAAAGTGCTGCAATATGGAATCTTCTCTAACAGACAAAGACAGTTTTCTGACACACCAATGAGAATACATCAGAATAAATATTGGACCAAATAAGACTCCATACGGCATAATGCAATAAACCTTTGTGACTTTGTTAGTTCTAGTTTTAATATACAGGGTGGACCAACTTCAAGTTTCGGTTTATAACGGCGATTAATAGCAGTGATTTTGCGATGACGTAGCAGCGACGTGTAAAATGTCCCAATTCGGCGGCGAAATATTGGTCCACGATCTCTGGCAGGGTGGTCGCAAGACCATTGCCTGACCTGAGAATGGGGACCGCATGCGATGTGTAGTTGCCCTGCAGCTTGCGAACTTTGGCCCAGACAGTCGGAGAGTCAGATTGAGGAGCTAATCCCAGACACGAAGTCCTGGAATGACTCCCGCTGACTCTTTCGTCGGACATACCGGGCCTTGGCCCGAAGACGCTTAAAAGAAATGAAGTTCTCTTCCGTTGGACGTCGGCGGAAGATACCCCATGCCGCCTGGCACTCCTCGGTCCACCAAGCTTTGGGCCTTCGAGGGAAGGACCCGCTGGCTTTGGGGACGGATTGGGAGGCAGAATCGACTATGCGTGCCGTCACACCCTCCACAGCATCGTCGATGTCAGGCAGCAGCACATCAGCTGGATCTCTTTGGGCCAAGGAGGTGAAAGTGGCCCAATCTGCCTTGTCCGGCGACCACGAAGGGGGGGGGCAAGGTTGGTCTGATGTCCCCCGACATACGTGGACAGGACCGGGAAGTGGTCACTACCAAACGGGTTGTTGATGACCCTCCACTGCATGACGGGGAACAGCCTGGCGGAACAGATGGTCAGGTCCGGCGAGGAGAAGCTCCTATGGCCGGGATGGAGGTAGGTGGGCTCCTCTGTGTTGAGGATGGACAACCCACGGGTCAGGGCCACCTGCTCAATGGCCCTGTCCCTGGCGTTGGTGTCCGTATACCCCCAAAGGGTGTTCCGCCAATTGAAATCGCCTAACAGCACCAGAGGACCAGGCAGCTGTTGAACGAGTCCGTCTGGGTTGACCTGGATAAACATGACCTATTGGTCCCGCATCCCGCATGTGGTTGCACAGGGTTCATTACATGTGTGCCGGTATTGGCAGCTAATATTTTCGATGGCGCCGAAGTGGGCCATTTTACACGTTGCTGCTACGTCAATCGTAAAGCCCTTCTATTAATAGCCGTTATAAAACGAAACTTGAAGTTGGTCCACCCTGTATTTGCAAATTATTCACTTATTTATCTCTACGTTACATCCTATGCCCATCCAAATGGCTTCAACCATATCACCTGTAAAACAGTCCAGGTCAATTAATTGCGGTAATTTGTTATTTATGTTGAAGTCGTACTTAATTCTAAGAATGACTCACTTGCTAGTTCAGACTGCTCCTTTGGGTAACTGAAATGGACCAAAGCTGCACTTTTATTTTTCTCGCAATCATTCTTCGCATCTGCCCAATTACGCTTGACAGTTGAAAAGTAGTAGCAACTGGATCCTATACTCCACCAGTCAGGCAGGCATTCTCCTAAAAATGGAACCAATCCATGTAAAACATTTCTACGGACATGGAAATATCATTATAAACACCAATATTTACCAGTCACGTTTGTTGATTCGCAGGCAAAGTTATATGTATTGTCGCATTCAGTGTAGATCAATTTCCCTGTTATGCTTAGTTCTATGCACTTCTTTACATCATACTTGGGATCAGTTCCATCAAAAGTGAGATAACTCTCTTCCACGTGAGTAGAATCAGTCCAATTATATTTGATTGGGTTGTCCTTGTATTTGAGACCAATCCACATGCGATCATGCAAATGCTCTGAAAATATTGAAATATGAAATTCAACGGAATGTACTGAACACCAGAAACTCATGTTCAAAAATCAAAGTGCTGCAATACGGAATCTTCTCTAACAGACAAAGACAGTTTTCTGACACATCAATGAGAATACAATCACGGCATAAAAGATAGTCATCTGGTGATTTCCTAATTCAAGGTGAGTTAGGCGGTTAGCACGCAAGGGGAACTGCCAGTGTCAATACAGGGAGTGGTCATTGATAACGGTATCAACATACAGTTCACACGTGACCTGGACAAGTGACCAGTGGGGGAATGGGTTGGGGCAAATGGGTGAGGTGGGGGAGGGGCAGATGAGGTTGTGCGAATTCCTCCATGACCCAGCTGACCTGCTATTTTGAGCCGGGATGGATGGAGGACTNGAGGGGGAGGGGGGGGGGGGTGATGTAGGGGGAGAGGTGATTATGTGAATCGTGAATGTAACGTATAGCTGGTGCAGCTTATCAAGACCATGAGCTTATCTGAACATGACAAGGTCATAGTCTGCCCCTCTTTTTAACCGGACCCATGTGTCCTGCTGTAATAAGATTCTAGGAAGCTCGCGTGGCCTTGGGAGGCATTTACGAAGAATATATTCCGGATTGCTTGATTATATGTCTCCTTTATTTGCATATATCTATTTCACATTTTTGCGGAATTGGTGCACGTTCTTCAGCAGGTTCATCACAAGTCTTGGACCAAGACAACATGACAGAATGAGGATGCCAGTCGATGCCGGTGCCACGCAAGAATAAAGGTCTTGGCATGGGCTACAAATGCGGCACACTGTTGACACGCAGTTTCCACTGACTAGGCCATTGTGCACTGCTACAGTCAGATGAGGGTGGTAGGATAGGAAATGATGTCACTCGTTGTTTCCACCAGCAACTAATTATTAACACCCATCAACAATCCCTACAGGTTAATATAACCCTCAAGGTCCGCGTCCCCTGCCTCTTAATCGTCGTAAACGTGGGACTTGGCCAATGCACCCCTCTTCCCCATTCGCAACAACATAGACCACTGCAACCATGCATGATGACTAATTTCAAGTAGCTTGCGGGGATTATAATAATAATAATAATAATAATTCCTATATACAGGGTGTTTATTGTAACTCTGCAAAGACTTTCAGGGGTAATAGAGGGGACCAAGACAAGCATTTTCGACATAGGAACCCGTGTCCGGAAACGCCATCAAGAGGGGGTTCATAGACAAGGAACGGGTGCGCTCAGACGCTTCATGCGGGAGGCGCTAGGCGAGCGGACTGTTTTGTTGATAGATGGTGCTCGGATAG
>JYFJ02008657.1:0-11810 GCA_000934665.2 Catajapyx aquilonaris | reverse complement strand
AACGTAGCACAAACGATTGCCATCGTTGAAATGTCGAAATTCGAAAGTGGTTGGGCCAGTTTAACGGACATTTCCCCCTCGCTATTTCACGCTATTTTTTTCTAAGCCGACATTCGGTATAATAATATTTCAAGCCGCGATGATCGTACGATTCGTATACGTGTTCCCGACCGGACAAACACAAAAAAACAACTGCCCAACACGTTTCCTGTTGCAATTCGAGACAATTGGCGTAGTGTACTGGAAATATGAGAAAAAAATTCATTATAGGAACGTATATTTTGGTGGTTGGTAGGGTCACTTGAACCGGGATGGCAGCAGATCAAACGAAAATATTTTTTCCCCCTGAAAAGTTGGAAAAAGTGCATTATTTATATAGTTTTGCCTCGACGCCTCGGGGGAGTGTTGCCCGGGTCGTGGCCACTGCCTCATCCGCCTTTCACTTCCCCCCCATCACCCCCAAATAAACACCGTTTCATCCTCACCAGACAACGCAACGCACCTCCCACCCCCGCCCCGCCCGCCTCCCGAGACCCGGACCGTGCGGCCATGGGACCTCGACCGTGACCGGTGATCACGGTGTTGTGGATTCCGAAATCTCGCAAAATAAACAACCATGGTTACCTGGCAGCGCCAGGATAGCCAGGGATAGCCCACACATAAACACAGAATAACAAAAGACGGTATGCCAATCTTTTTGCTGGTCATAGTACATGTACATTGTGATACAAAATAGCATCCATCAAGTGGGGCATATTATGAGAACGATCAAATTCGGTCACACACCTCCCCTCGAAGCTGATGCACCCGGTGATGACGGGGTGCAGTCAAAACACTTTACAGTAGCCTAAAGTAAGCGCTCGGTATCAAATGTCTGTTTGGAGCGGTCGGAGACAGAATTATGCAAAGGAGGAGGCATTATTATTACTGAGTCTGTGCAAGAAAGTGCTTGGGAGCATACTTATACACTATACACTGTATATCTAGGGGCTGGCCAGCCGTAATACTAACATATCATAAAACATACACTTAATAGTCATAGAAAGAAAGAATTTCCGATAACGTGAGTGATCGGTTATTGTTCAGAGTTTCTTTTCCGAAGGCAGAAACACTTACAATGAAGGGACGAGGTCCCAAGGTCTGCGGTGGAGTCCTCTTCACTTGTCACTGTGTATGTACCTCGGTAAAGGTTTGTTGTCTCTCGGAGTGATCGGCGCCCTGCTCACAGGGGGTCGTCCTCGGGCTCGGCGTCGAGATGGGTCACACGTGCCCAGCTTGGCGTCTTGTCTTTTAGGGTAGAACTGTCTTGAAGGAAATGTCCGTTAAACTGGCCCAACCACTTTCGAATTTCGAAATTTCAACGATGGGAATCGTTTGTGCTACGATTGTGCTGATTTGTGCTCGAATATGGGCGTTTGTGCTGGTTTAGTTTCAGAGTTATCGCGATTTCAATTCGGTTGGGCCAGTTTAACGGTAGCCCAACCACTTTCGAATTTCGAAATTTAAACGGTGCCAATCGTTTGTGCTACGTTTGTGCTGATTTGTGCTCGAATATGAGCGTTTGTGCTGGCTTGGTTTCAACGCTATAGCACTTTTAATTTGGTTGGGCCAGTTTAACGCTTTCGAAATAACGCGAATTTCAAAATTTCAACGATCGCAATCGTTTATGCTACGTTTGTGCTGATTTGTGCCCGAAGATGGGGGTTTGTGCTGCAACAGTTCTCGAGATACAGCGAGGTCAATATTGTTGTGTGGTCAAGTTAACGCTGGTCACCACAGCACTAGCTTAGCGAATTTCAAAATTTCAACTGGGCCAATCGTTTGTGCCCTGTTTGTGCTCATTTGTGCTCGAATATGGGCGTTTGTGCTGCTTCGGTTTCAAAGATACCGCGATTTCAATTATGGTGTTCCTTACATTCAATAAGCAGCTACTGAACAGCAGCTTGTTAGCTGTAAGTGTCAATTTCCTGTATAAAATTGCATATAAATAATTAAAATGGAATTGACACAGGAATATCCGAAGTGAATTGCATGTCTGCCCCCTCAAGAAATATCTGAAAGGTCAAAAGCGTGGCAATGGTTTGCATCGGACGCCGAGATGCAGAACCTTGTGACAAACTATTTGCTTGATCATAGCCCAGGGAAAGGCACATCCCAGCTTCCACGACAGTGGGATCAGTGCTGGCTCACGGCGATTTCTTCAACCTGGAACGGGTCCTATATGGAACAGCTATGTTTCCTTCAAGGACTCTCGTCACCTTTTCATTTGCATGAAACACAACAAAACTTTCACAAACGTTTAGTTCAATGTGTCAGAAAAATTATGCATAATATTGAGACTTGAAAGGTACTGTAACAGCTTCATTCAATTTATTATTAATTTATAATACCGTGATGTAACGTGATGTACGGATCCTTACCATATCAAAAAGTTCTATGTGCATCGGAACCAGGTATGTGAATACTTCCACTATATGAATCACTTATTGGTGGATATAAGGATATTATGTGCACTGCCCCCTCAAATGGCGAAGGGATCAATACGGAACTGGTACGTTCCTTCGCTTTGAAAGACCTCCCAAGCATGTTACGTATTGAAGAGAAGAACTATCAGCTGCGGGGTATCGTAGGGATTAGCCATAGCGGAAACAATGAGACGGTGGGCCATTACGTAGCGCACTGTAAGAGGATAGAGGGACCATTTGAAAAATACGATGATATCAGTGACAAATTGGCAACAGTCAAGCCCTCTGCACAAGTTGCACCACATATAATCTACACGCTATAAGGGTCTTTGTGTCTGTAATGTAGGGAAATGTTTCGGAATTCTGTAAGGAACTACTACAGGTGATTGACTACTTATCCGTTTATTTAATATAGAGCCCTGTGTTTGACTCTAAACAACTCCCAGGCAAATTATCCAAAAAGTTAATGGTATATGTATCGTTAGAAAGTTTGTTTAAATCCGCGTTACGTATGCGAGTTGTTTTCCTATTGCCAGCCTCTATTTTTTTTATCGTAAATAGAAGGCGGAAAAGTGTCATTTTTTAAACAAGTTGCCGACGTTGCACCGCAAAGGGAATTTTTTATTACACTTTCAGGAGGTCAAAAAATCCACCTGTGAACTCTGAATAGTCCACATCTTTGTCTATCTAATGGTATATTTGAAACATTGAGATAGCCATTTCTGTAATCATAAATAAGTTAATTGCGCACCTATATGTTATCTCGGCTGTTTATAATCCGAATTACTTCGCGAATGTATCGACGGCAAGCCAGAAATGTGTGTGTGATAAGATTACACCGTACTCTATTACACTACATTTTTTTAAAGTATTTAAAAGTATCGCCGTCTATTCCCTCCAGAAAGCGGCTTACTAAAACAATACTTTTAAAATTTTAAGTGTAATAGAGCACAATGTAATCTTATCACGCACATTTGTAGCTTACCGTCGATACATTCGCGAAGTAATTCGGATTATAAACAGCCGAGATAACATAGGCGTGCAATTAACTTAATTATGATTACAGAAATGTCGATCTCAATGTTTCAAAGAGACTGACGATAGGACAACAACTCGCACATATGTAACGTGGATTTAAACAAGCTTTCTAATGATACATACCATTATGTTTTTGGGGATAATTTGCCTGGGAGTTGTTTAGAGTCAAACACAGGGCTCTATATTAAATAAACCAGGGTTGGAAAAAACCCAGGTTATTTAAAAACCCAACCCACACGAGTTTTATTGGGTTTTCTGGTCTTTTGGGGGTTTTAGGTGTTATTCTGGCAATTTAATGTATCGTTTCATCACTGCGTAATGTCCACTTGAAATCTTGCTATTAAATAATGCGCCACTCGGGAGAACCAATGACTGCAAGATGCGAGGGAATTCCTCACTGACGCAGTTCGAATTTTCAAATTGAAGCAGCGAGAACCAGAAGTTGCTAAGTCCATTTTTGGCGATTTTGAGATAAGGGCAAATTCTAGGCCTCTATCGGGCATATTTTCATAGAAAAATGTTTTATCCGAGCCAGATAATTACAAGTCCCCCTTTCAGACCGGGATACTCGTAGCACTGAAGAGAAATTTCGTGCCAGATGTTGATAAGTCCAAAAAGGGAATTCATAAAAATGTATTTAGAATTATTGTCATCACATTAAGGCCTAATAAGAAAGGAACTAAAATTAATTTATGAGATATTATTTCCCTGCATTTCCTCATTTAAGTGGTTAAAATTCCAATTACAATTAAAAGGTAGTCCATATTTACATTACATTAACTTACCATAGTAGTGATACCACAAAAAATTACAGAGACTCTAATGTCAACGAAAGGTACTTCAAACATTATTTGAAACTTTCAAACTGCTCTCCTGAAAAATGGCAAAAATGGACTTAACAACAATTCCATTCCAAGAAGCATTTCAAAAAGCAATTTTTAAAATTGACCTCGAAAATAATATAGGTATGGGCAGGGTATGTCCATTACTGTAAAGTGATGGTTTTGATACACACAGTTGTGGGACACAGCTCCTTCTACTCATGCTATCTATGCAGACTCATATATCATTATCTACAAAATATGAAACTATGGAGTCCACCCTAGCCATGCAAATTGCCTTTAGCAACTTGGAGTGACGATAACCCTTGCAACTTATCACTAGGTGCAGTGCCACTCCTTACCGACTACTTAGCGAAGGGGCCCTGCTGGAAGTGACTTAGAGACTCGACGCTCTGGCGACCTCGATGAAAGTCCAACCCGGCGGGGAAAAAATTGTATACTGTACAATATTCGTCCAACAATGCAGGGCAACCACCCACGTGATCGCTACTTTCACTACACAAATGAATATGAATAAGATTACTATGTATAAGTGTCTCATTATTGTATGGTGCCCCATAACTGTAAGGTTCACCCCTTCGATTAAAATAAATTGCAGTGTCTTTTCTTGCGTTCTGTGCAATGGAGACAGTTGAATTCCGGTCAGCTACCTAGTGAATCACCCTGTCGGAAGATACACATTGTATGAGATTGCAAGCCGGAAGTAAGTCACTTCATTGAAAATAACCATAACATACACATAACATGACACATTGCACTAAACGTTTGTGAAAGTTTTGTTGTGTTTCATGCAAATGAAAAGGTGACGAGAGTCCTTGAAGGAAACATAGCTGTTCCATATAGGACCCGTTCCAGGTTGAAGAAATCGCCGTGAGCCAGCACTGATCCCACTGTCGTGGAAGCTGGGATGTGCCTTTCCCTGGGCTATGAGCGACCAGTAGTTGGTCACACGGTTCTGCATCTCGGCGTCCGATGCAAACCTTTGCCACGCTTTGACCTTTCTGATATTTCTTGAGGGGGCCGATTATTATTACATGGAATTTACTTCAAATATTCCTGTGTGAATTCTATTTTAACGATTTATTTGCAATTTTATACGGGAAAAGTGACACTTACAGCTAATAAGCTGCTGTTTGAGTAGCTGCTTACTGAATATAAGGAACACCATAATTGAAATCGCGGTATCTTTGAAACCGAAGCAGCACAAACGCCCATATTCGAGCACAAATGAGCACAAACGGGGCACAAACGATTGGCCCAGTTGAAATTTTGAAATTAGCAAAACCAGTGCTGTGGTGACCAGCGTTAACTTGGCCACACCACAATATTGACCTCGCTGTATCTCGAGAACGGTTCCAGCACAAACGCCCATATTCGAGCACAAAACAGCACAAACGTAGCACAAACGATTGCCATCGTTAAAATTTTGAAATTCGCTTTATTTCGAAAGCGTTAAACTGGCCCAACCAAATTAAAAGTGCTATAGCGTTGAAACCAAGCCAGCACAAACGCTCATATTCGAGCACAAATCAGCACAAACGTAGCACAAACGATTGGCACCGTTGAAATTTCGAAATTCGAAAGTGGTTGGGCTACCGTTAAACTGGCCCAACCAAATTGAAATCGCGATAACTCTGAAACTAAACCAGCACATACGCCCATATTCGAGCACAAATCAGCACAAACGTAGCACAAACGATTGCCATCGTTGAAATTTCGAAATTCGAAAGTGGTTGGGCCAGTTTAACGGACATCTTTTTATCTACAGGTACGTACAACAGATGGAAAGCGAGTGCCAGTATGCGCCAAATTATTTAGCGCATTGTTTGGCGTATGTCAACGCAGACTGCTCACCATCGCGCAAAACTGAAGTGTGGTGAGTCACCTGAGGAAAGACGGGGTGGTAACAGGAAAAAACAATCCCTTGCTGCAACACGAGCTTCTGTTGTTGCTTTTATCTCAAAGCTAATAAGGGCCAGGGAGAGCCATTATGGCAGGAATAAAAGTAAGAGGCTGTATCTATCTGCCAACCTAAGCATCAACAAGTTACGTGAGACATAATTATAACAAGTCGGTTCCAGAAAGTCTACAGGCTAAGAAATTGTTGTTTCAAAAAATATTTAGCACCAAATTCAACCTGGCCTTTGGGAATCCTGCCATGGATACATGCAGTTACTGCGAGAGGATAACACATGAAATTTCTTGCGCAGCAGGACATGATTCTGCAAATCGCAAAAATGCCAAGCTGGCTCTACTGGGTGCCGAAAAATTGCGCGCAAAGCAATTCTACAAATTGATGCGGGAAGAGAAGGAGACAGCTGTGACGTTTTGTTTTGACCTACAGCAAGTTCAAGTTTTGCCTAACCTTTCAATAGGTGAAGCCTATTATTCAAGACAGAGATCTTTTTATGCACTACGTATGTGTGACAGACAGGGCTATCAAGACACCAGTCTTTTATCATTGGACTGAAGACGAAGGAAGGGGATCAGTGGAAGTGACATCCGCTTTGGTTCATTTCTTACGGAATTTCCCATTCGATGAGTCCATCACATGCCTCAGACTTTTCCCCGACGGGTGTGGTGGGCAAAACAAGAACATGCATGTCATTCATGCTATTGCTGGTGGCTGTACAAGTACTCTCCAAAAGGTGTTCAATCTGTGCTTATTGTCGTCCCAGTACGGGGTCACTCATACCTCCCAGCAGACAGAGTCTTTGGCCAAAGTGGAGAAGAACTTGCACAAAGAATCTGACATTATTTCTCCAGAAAAATATCATCAGCTGTACTGTCAGGCAGGGCAAGTGAAACGCCTAGGAGTGGATTGGAAGCTCCAAGATTACAAGATATTGGCAGAAGACATTCGCCAGATGAAAGTAATCAGAGATATGAAGCGGATTTTGCTGGAAAAAACTGTTCTCAAATCAGGAGAACAGTCGGTGAAAATAAAAATGGAGCCGACCTTTCGAAATGACGACCCTTCCAAGAAGTTTGAACCGTTGGTTACCCGAGGGAAAAGAATGAGTCAAGTGCAGGAGCCACCTGAACTCGCCCTGTGCAGCCATATCAAAGCTGATAAGAAAAAGGACGTCGAAAAACTACTACAGCTACTATTTGAGGACGATTGGAGAGATGATGTTGCTCTCGATTGGTATGTTCAGGCTCTCTCAATACCATCCCTTCCCACTGACCAAAAAAATGACAAAGATTGTGATTGTGAGTGCATGATTGCAGAGATGGAACTGCAGCACTACTTGTAGTGTTTTTTTTCAAAAATAAGGAAAGGAAAGAACTCAAACAATTGTTTTATGATTATTTTGTTACTGTGACCATTATGCAATCATGTAATCGTATTATCGGTATTGAAAAGGTAGTACTGTGTATCCGTAGTACAGTATTCAGAAAGAACTAATTAGTGTTTTCATGGATGCTGTGATGTCGATGATATCAATTACTAACCATTGCGAATGACTGCATTCTTTGACAATAAACTCCTGCATTGAATATTAAAAAGAACACCCTAAATAACTTCCATTTGAAGTGGTCGATTCAAATAGCGAAACTTGTCCATGATGGCTGGTGCAAAATGCAACTTGTCAAAATAAAAACATAGATTAACATACTTGGGAATTCGAAATGTTTTTGTTTCTCATCGGATATACTATCTCTAATGATAGGAGCTACTCTCAGCAACGTTTCATTTTCCGCCAGTAAACAAGGCTGCAGGAAGTTTTTCCTCTCTCCTGAAAATGAAGAGGGAGTGGACAAGTTGCATCCCCCACTTTACTCAGGTCGTCAAGTGCTCAGTATCTCAATATTTTTAACTTGATACTGAATATTTAAGACCTCACCTATAGCCTTCAAAAATCATGACGGAGAATTTTTTTAGACTCGACGAACTGAATATTATGTATTTGCCGAATTATTATTGGAACTTGCCAATACACTCTGACCTTGGTGACCCAAAAAGGTCAATCTTCCCGAGCGGTCTGTGTTCACCGCACCGTTTAACACAAACAGAGATAATTCCTGGATAAACTCTATAAGCGATTTCCCTCTTGAATTTAAGGTATCGTCCTGGGAAGCGCGTGAGGGGGTCAGCATGGGTGGGATACCATCAAAGGTGGGTGGAAGGGTATTTCCATACAGACCCATCCGCGCATTGAAATCTCCCATAAAGATAAATTGAGCCTGTGGATCAAATGACTCGATTTGGAATTTAATCTCATTGATCTCCGTCCCAAAAGTATATGCTGCTGTCCCCGTATTTGCTTATGTCTTTGCAAGAGTTCCATGTCAAGTGTATTCTGGGGTCCGATCATTTGCCGTTAGTGGCCACCTTTCGCTTTGACACCGCCCCATTGCACAAGTCGATGCAATGTGATCGCCCTAAGGTTGTAATAGTGGCTCCGGCTAGAGGCTGGGACTCAATTATACCGATCAATGACAGTAAATTGGAGGAATGTGATTGGGTAAACATTGATCTCCTAGAAATGGCGAAACTTTTCTCTGCGATAGTTCTGGGTGTCCTGGAGGAAGAGGAGATATTGCGCCAAACGTCTCCTTCTCTTGTGGTTCGACACCACAAGCCGTGGTTTGATGACCAATTAAAAGCAATGCGTGTCCAAGTAAAGTCCCTCCTCCACGGCTGGCAACGTAAACCCTCCCCCGCACATCGGGAACTTTATCTCCAAGAGGCTAGGAAATACAAAAACTTACTCTCTGCAAAAGAAAAATTATATTACTCAAATACAGTTCAACACATGTTGGCATCAAAAAGCCCGACGGTTTTTTGGTCTCTAGTAAAAAAGTACACAAGACGGCCTGCTAGTTATAGACTGGATCCTGAAATTTGGATGACGTACCTGGCATCCTTTTATCGTGCTCCGGAATTGCCTTGTTTACTACCACTACCTATACTGTCGGAATTCATCCCGATGCTGGATGACCAGATAACCGAATTGGAGCTCCGTAAATGCATTCAATCGTTAAATGTACGATCAGCCCCCGGTCATGACGTTTTTTTTCAAATCAGATCTTGAGCATTCCTTCCCCCAAGCTGCTAGCGGTCTTGCTACGATTATTGAATAGGGCATTGACTGAATGGGATATCCCTGCTACCTGGGGTCTAACTAAGGTGATTTCTATTTTAAAGGGAGGCGACAGGTTGGACCCGGCGTGCTACCGGCCAATTGCTCTGATGAATAACACCCTTAAAGTATTGACTAAGATTTGGACACACAGGATCAATCAATGGGTGGCAATGCATAACCTAATCCCGGAGGAGCAGGCGGGATTTCGTGCTGGTAGGAGCTGTGGTGATCACATTTTTGCCCTGCTGACCTTCATTGAGAAGTACACGACCCCAAAAGGCGGTAAGTTATTTACGTTGTTCGTGGATTTAAGTAAGGCCTTTGACAATGTTCAGCATAATCTCCTCTGGGATAAATTAGCATTGTATGGAATCAGAGGCAAATTTTTGCGACTGATACAACAGATATATTTGCGCGCAGTAATAACATCTGACATGGTCACTCGGCAAATATCGGTCACGCAGGGTGTTCTCCAGGGTGATGTGGTGTCCCCGATATTGTTTAACCTTTTCATGGCGGACTTAAAATCGACATTTAATGAGGCTGAAGTCCCGGGAGTCAATTTAGGACCTAACACCATGGACACACATTTTCTCCAATTTGCTGATGATTTGGTTATTATGTCGTCCAACGCGATTTATTTGCAAAGATTAATTAAGGTACTGGCTTCTTATCTAATGAAGATGGAACTGTCGGTAAACCTGTCGAAAACAAAGGTTGTGGTATTCCGCTCTGGCGGACGCCTGCCGGGAACCACAGCTTTTTTTTGGGAAGACAGACCGATAGAAATCTCCCACACATATAAGTGCCTTGGTATCCCATTATCTACGATGGGCAAATTTAGAGGGACGGCTGACCTTTTGTGTTCTAAGAGCAAATCTGCCATAGCAGCACTGTGGACGACACTTGTAAAGCTTAAGGTTCGGAATATCTCTACGGCACTTTCACTTTTTTCAGCTCAGATCGCCCCAATCATCTTGTATAATGCTCACATCTGGGGTCTAGATTACCTCCCCGACATTGAGCGTGTTCAACTTTACTACATTAAGAAGTATATGTCTCTCCCAGCCAACGCAGCTAATTATTATGTGAGGCTGGAAACTGGTCGTCGACCTCTCTCAGTTAATGTTTTAAAGGCAGTATTTAAGTGGTTGATTAGGCTGGAGAGTATGACACCAGATAGGCTCACTAAGATGCTTTAATTACGCAATGTCGAGGAGGATGATCTCCAACTCGAACTGGATTAATAAAATAGGGTCTTTTTTAAATAGGGCAGGGAGCTCATGGGAACAATGGTTTTGTTCCCCAACTTCAGATACTGCCCTTTTGACAATCAAACAATACATAGATGTGACAATACAGGAGGATTATGCGGCGTTGGGAGCCTCTACTAGGTNGTATCGAAATTATGCAATGGTGAAGGACTCTCCCTTACGTGAGATGTATTTTTTCTACAACTCTCCCATTCAAATCACCCGTATGCTGGCTAACTTGCGCAACGAATCCCCATATATAATTATTCAAGGATATAGACTTCCGATTGTTGGATCCACGGAATGCTCATTATGCTACCCACTTGATCTCATTGACCTCTACCATGTTATCTACACGTGCTCTTTTTTTAATCAAGCGAGACAAACACACCTCAACGACTGGCCTAGAGTCCCCCCGGACAAAGTGTATGCATTGTTACAAGACCCACCCCCCCCACATCCTGTATCAGCTATGGCTATATTCATACTTTGTACAAGCCACAAGATTATTGAAACACGCTGAGATTACTTTGTAAACGCTTCCCCCTCCTGTTATGGGGTTTACCTAAAAGGAGGTTAATAAACTACTACTATTATTATTATTATTATTATTATTATTATTATTATTATTATTATTATTATTATTATTATTATTATTAGAGGGCTTTTCCCGACATTTCAGATTTATTATCTCCAAGTCTGCTTGACCTTGATGTTGTCCTGCAGTAGTAATGACTACTGATGATCAGATGACAATGTATACCTACCATATTAATTCCACACGCTTAGCATGTATTTAACAATGACATTGGACCATATGAAATGTGTCCGTTTTGCACAATAATGCGATTTTTTTTTAGCATTGTAATTTTACAATCTAGGCTAACCCGTTGCCACCAAAATGTTCCTCATCTTACGTCAGTTCATTTGATATAATATGAACATGAGGGTACAACAATAACTTCACCTGAATAATGGTCCTTCAGGCTCCATTGTTGCTGAAAGACGTTGCCATATCTCCGTGTGATTTTCACCTGGGAGGCTCTTAACTTTATTTTTGGCAACACTTCAATGATTTTTATATCAAATTATGAGATGGTCGAGCCACCAAGTTGTCTGTCT
>JYFJ02008656.1:0-11776 GCA_000934665.2 Catajapyx aquilonaris | reverse complement strand
CGTTGAAAGCACCGGTTCTCGTCCGATCCCCGAAGTTAAGCAACGTCGGGCCCGGGTAGTACTTGGATGGGTGACCGCCTGGGAATGCCGGGTGCACTTGGCTGCTCCTTTATTTTTCCTCTTCTTTCCAATGGAATCAGGCGAAGGGGGCCATAGTGGAGTGGAGTACACCACACATCTCAGCAGAGGCGTAACACGCTTCATGGCCTCTTCGAGCTCAGTGCAATGCATTGTGGATTTGTGGTCCATTTTTGTTATCAGGAAGCTTTCGTCAGCTTTCGGTACACACAAACCATGTGTGTGCATAATCTGTTTCCCATACCTCACTTCTGGACGTATTTGAACCCTGGAGGTCCAATCGTCCTAATAATTAATCAATTAATATTATTGTTGCGATAGACTTGGAGCAGACATGATTCTAATCCCTGAATGGAACTGGCTGCGTTTCACTAATGGCATTATTGTGTCTCCGCTAAATCCAGCTGGACAGCTGCAGAGCACCATCAGAGAGGATGTCCAGATACAATATTTGACCAAATGAATGGTGCACCTCGCTTTTATTTTTGTGTTGTGATGAGTGGATCAGAAAAGTATGCTTTTAAAAACCATTAGCGTATTTAATTTATTGCAGCTGGAGCCCCGAGGAAAAATACATTGACCCTGTAAATTAAGGTCATGAAACATGGGTCATTTAATGATACCTGTACCAAACACGGATACTATAGAGTCTGTAGTATCCGTGTTTGGTACAGGTATCATTAAATGACCCATAGACTAATCAATGACCGTGTTTTGTAATCCTTAATGTTAATTACTTCCAGATTTTCCTGAGCTGCCTGCCCTATTACGGGTTAAACAATTTTTTTGTTCCTTTTCCAACCATAAAAACTGGCATGTTTATGTCAATAAAAAGGGTGCTAAAACAAATTTATTTTATCATTGGGACTCACAAAAAAAAGTAGACAGAACTTTGTACAATTCCGAAGGACATTGCGATGTAGGCTACATTGACGGCCACTTTTATCTACTGCGGTGCATTTGCACTTGCAAGGATACCTCGCTCAAAGTACTGCACCTTTTCAATCGGCAATTATTGACCTCTCCCAACAAATTTGTACAAGTAACTACGACAAGGTCCGGTTATAAATACGTGTCTCGTGATTGTACTGGTGTAGTGATCGGATTCCATTCGCGAAAATAATTGCTGGACGTGTTTATTCTCGTAACATAAAATGCAGGTCAGGGCATCAGGGTCAGGAACCTTCAGTGCTGGAGGTCCTGATAGTTCATATCAGGGTAAGACCTGTCCACCGCAATAGTGCACCGCCAGCAATAATAAACCCTGCACTCTGCCCTTCCGGATGCATCGTTTTATTGACGGACTGTCTGCTGCCCCTCTTTGAATCAGTGCACACGAACTCCTCAGGGTCTGCTTGGCTGTTGTTGCCTTATACGTGATCCCATTATCTTATTTATTCTATCTGTATCTATAGACTCTGACAAGTGTAAGGCTCACGGAATCTTAGGCGTGATGGAAGAACACACATTTGCACGTGAAACTCACTGGGCAGACCCATGACATACACATGCCACACATTGTTTGGTTTCAAGCGAACAATAACCGACGGGGAAATGTTATTTTTATCTGGTGTTTTAGGAATTGCAAGATTGGGTAATTCATGGAGATTCTAAAAATACATCGACCTATACTAAAAATGTGACAACGGCCCTTTGATGTTCCTAATGTGATTGTGAAATTTATTGCAAAAAACAGATATTCCGAATTTTCTGGATGCCAGGTTACCTTGTAGACGTCATTGGCATATATGCCTGATTTCACACTTAAATTGCAAGAATATATGTGATCAAAAACAACACTGTGTTTCCATGGTGCAATGCTGGAAAAATATTACACGAGGCCAGTATGTAGCAAAAATTACACGTTTTATTTATATACTTTATACACAGCAAGTAATGTCTAAGAAAAGAGTATTGTTTTCTCAAGCTCAAAAAAATCACAAAAGAAAAACAGTCACACCAATAACAGTTCAAAGTTCATTCATTTCTCCAAACAATGCATCAAGCCAAGACATCAGTGCGCCTTGCCATTGCTGTGACCATTCAGATGAGTGTATCCATTGTTGTTGTAGCCAAGTATTCTTCCTATTTCGAAGGTGGATTCCACAAACTCCTGGGCTATTTTCTCGACGTGCGTGACTCCGTCCACGGTGCCCCTGTCTGCGTTGACCACCACTCGCAGCATGTTGCCGTACGTAATGGCACATACGGATATACCTGTTAAAGTAAGCATCGAATTACTCTCAAATGCACCCACACATTATATGTGACGCACTTACCTATTGGTTTCATCAAAGGCGACACAGCAGCCATCATACACATGGGTGCACCTCCGATGCTGAGAGTCTCCCTGCATCCAGGCACGTACGATATCACGGCCGGTACTCCAAACTGGCTGTACACGAACCTTAGCAGCCAGTGTTGAAACAGCCCCAACACCTTGACCGCCGATACGTACTGGAGCATCTGCAGCGATCGCCTTCCTTTGCTGACAGCCTTCGAGGTCTCCCTGAGTCGTACAATCGGATCCAGCTTCCGGTTGGCAGTGGGCATATTCAGGACCAAGATGTTGTTCTCAAGCTGGTCCGGTGGGGTCGGTACCGCGAACGGTATGCCGGTCGGTATGTCATGCAGCCAGTCTTGGTATGGGCTGAAGTGTCGATGCAACGCTGCTCCAGAGGACGATATTATTACTTCCGAGAATTTGGTACCGCATTTGCTCTTGATGAACCGGATCAGGTCCACAGGTATGGGCGAGGATACGACCATGTGGGAGTCCCCAATTTGACGAGGTAGCTTAGAAGCCATCTGCATGCACCTGATCCCCATGGGTAGCATTGCTGATGTCATGGTCAGTACGGCAAAGGCGTCCACCAACATCTTCCTCCACCAGGGCATCGGTGGCGAGGGCGGTATGGGAGAGTACTCAGCCACGTTGTCCATGAAATGCTTGCAGGCTATCCCCAGTGGATTGACAGCATCCCCCATGGTGTGATGGAACCTGAATATGACTGCAAATCTGGGTGCAGTTGCACCATCCAAGGTCACTTTTGGCACGAACAGGGTGTCCCACATGGGCCGTCCGAGTTCGAATGGCTGGTTCAAGGTCCCGCTGACCATACCCATCACCTCGTTCTCCGTGTATGTCCTGTCCGGTTCCACGTCCATCACTCGCACGTGTCTGTCCACCTCGCACCCTATAGGCTTCCAGTACGGGTATCCAAACACAACCACGGGAACACACTTCATCAGATGGGACGGAGGCAGCTCCAGGAACTTCCTGTACCTGCTTCTAAGACACTCCAGGTGTTTGTCCGTGTACTGACCGTCCAAAATGCTGACCATGAAGCTGGTCATCCTGACCTCCTGGTTGTTCAGAAAAATGCCAGCAGCATGACTGTCCAGATGCTTCCATCCGTGATTGAACCTGACCCATAACCTGGACAGGAGCTGAAGGGGCGCGAAGATTATGATGGGCGGAAGCCATAGCAATGTGAATGCGCAAATGTCGAAGATGAGTACGAGGAACTTGTTTGCGAGTGACATGTCGACTGCCCCCCTGCGCTGCGCCGAGTGAGGATGTGTGTGATACCGTCGGTGAAGCTCAATTATGCATTTCAACTCAAGGGGGGGAGCATGAGTATATATCAGTGTTGATATGACATGAGAGGAGCGTGCTCTCCGATTGTGGAGGACGAGCCCACCCCATTGGACTGTGGGCATAACTGATCGAATGACTAACTCCTGGTTATGTCACGTTGGTGGAATAGTTCTCAATCGTTGCTACATTATTTTGTATTACATTGACCGTTCCTTCCCTTTTCTTTGGACTATATTGTACCTACATTGTATAACTACTCCCTCACTTTTATTGGCAACAGAGTGAAAAAAATGCGTTGAACTTGACCGAACTTGACATAAGATTAGTTCCTTGTATTAATCGGATACCTTATTAGTCGACATAAGAGTCAAGTGTCGATTTATCATGTGAGATATTGTACGTCTGTGACCCCATCGAAGTGATATGTTATTACTTAAGCAGATCTCAGATATCATGAAGATATTATTTTATGCTGACAGTGTCTTATAGAAAGATACCATGTTAGTACCTTGGAACCAGAGAGCTAAGTTTGTAGCTCTTTGCCAACACGTGGCTTGGAAAGAGCAAATCATTTCTAATCGAGGTTATCAAATGACAGACACAGTATCAATCTCGGGAATGTTTTCATTATTTTTAAGTCAGCGAGTAAGGGTCACGAGTAAGCTTACCATTTTTATGTGCTTGGTCAAGGTCACTATGATATTGTCGTGAGAGTAGTAATGAGTAAAGTTGTGCTCGTATCGCAGCTAAAACGTGTGGAAAGGGTTCTGTGAGGTTATCACCAGAGAGCTGGTTAGTGACTAGTTTAGTGAAAACTAGTACAGTGTAATTCTTGTTCTAACTTCTCAACATGGGTCGTCCACTGTGGCCTTCTCCACACGACAACAAAAAAAACTCCTACCAGTATTTTGAAAAATCTTATTGTATATTTTGCGTATCTAGAAACTGAATACATTACAATACCAAGTTACATAATATTACTATACATGAAAATTGTAACAACAATGGCAGATGATGCTAGTCAGTCTTGCCTTTTACTAACCTAAAACCTGGTTTAAATACTGTGCATTGTTGTGGAACATTGGAAGTTGTATTTTTTAATAATAAAAAAGAACTCACACACGTTCAGCTGCCTATGTCTAACAAAATGGTACAATTAATGACATGTATGACTCACACATGCTTATATTTTAATACTGTCGGATCTTTGTATAGAGCCAACTTCGATACAATAATTAGAAAAAAACAACACAATTGTACTCGCTACAAACCACGCAACACACTCAAAGTCAGTTTCTTTGGTTTGCAACCCAACAATCCGACCTTTTGTCCTGAGTCACTGAACACACCATACAAGTCACTTTTGTCATGTGTTTAAATTACAGCACTTCACTCAACTCCTTGCTTTCAGATAACGTTGCATTGCTGTAGCTGGAGTTGCTCGATATGAGTCTCTTCAACGAGGTGTGATGGTTGTTGTGGTTCGTGCTTGGGCCACCTGAACCACCATTTTCGAGGGGCTTGTCCTCCATTATTGTCAGTCGACGGAAACTATTACAGAGGTACCTCACCTGCAATATGCAAGACCAACATTATAAACTCTCTCAAATCACACATTCTTGCTAACGAGTGTCCTTACCGTGTAAGTGGCTCCTGCTGCCCCAAATATGACGCCAAAGAGCACGTCCCACCAATGGTGCCGATGATCTGTGATGCGGGTGAAGCTGCACACCACGGCCCAACACATGAACAGGAACTGGAGGAACACTCGGAGGAAGTTGGTCCTCTTTGTCACCACTCGTTTGTGGAAGTAACACTGAAAAAGACACAATTAAGTTACATTTTTGCTCTTATTGGGCGATTTCATGCTGCAATAATTGTACCACGTAAATGTTCAATTACTTTAAGAAAATGAAATTTGCATCAGTGTCTAAAAATGTTTAACAATTAGTCACTTGCGTATTACTTACACACATGAAGACACACACAAACGTTGAGAGGGCTGCGTGTCCAGAAGGAAATGACTTTCTGACATCAAAGTCGTGCATCCAGCCATATCTTCCTTTTCCAGCGCATACATATTCGAAGTCATACACGTATGACCTGTAAACATTATTATTATTATTATTATTATTATTATTATTATTATTATTATTATTATTATTATTATTATTGAAGCGACTTTTCTTGCACAATCAGGGACATAACTTTTATGCCCTTCGAGAGTAGTCTAAGTAGTGTATTTAGCCCAATATAAATTAATCAAAATGCACTTGACCTGTCAATGAAAAAGATGACATACGGCACATTTATAAAAAAAACTGAAATTGAAGAGATAAGGCCATGTCCACATTTCAGGCAGATTTTAATCCATATATTAACTTTTACCCCCACCCCAGCATCACCCATGAATGTAAATCTATTCCACCCTCGCTATTTACCCTAACGTTGTCAAGTGAATCAACGCCACTCACAATCTAAAAGATGCCAATGAAACTTGGGCCCATTTTTTTCATCGAGCAAATCACATCTGCATATAATGAGGACGAGAGAGGGCAAAGCGGGGGCCGCCAAGAGAAAGAGAAAAGAGAGACAGACTAAAATAGAGGAGGCAAAACCCAAATTGCTCCTGATGAGACCCAATTATGAATCATGTGTGTGTGTGTGTGTGTCGTACCCTGCAGAGCAAGAAATGCCCGACGTGATGTTGGGCATGCAGGAGTCGAAGTAGTGGGGTCGTGGCTCTGGGATGACAGTCTTCAGGATGTCCACCAATGAAAAGGTGAAGAGGGCACCGACCAGGTATTCTCGGTACCACCTCCAGCCTCGAAGGGCAGACCTCATCAGCATGTGCTTCATCGAAGGTCGTCCGTTGTTCTGGTGGAAGTACTCCACACCTGTCAGCTGTAATATATATAGAAGGGTGATTATATTGAATGGATATCACCTCTTCTGTACGCTTATGTCATGCTTTGTCTGAATAGGCAGGCCACACAGTTAGAACAAAGTTCTATGGCAAATGACTCAATAAATAATTTTTGTGTTGGATGAACTTAAAATAAATTGCAAGTACATTTTAGTGAAATATTGGCTCAAATTATTTTTAACGATTTTTCACACTCTCTTGTTGCAATGGCTACTAATTATTTTGGGTGTATATTCTCATTCAACTTAAATTAATTGCGAATAATGTTTTGTCGATTGGAGCTGATTATTTGCTCAAATGGACAGACAAAAATTCCTCATTATTGCAAATTCAAAATATTCAAAACTCATAAATTACTAGGACCAAAATTTTTCCAACCAAACATTTCACCAAAATCGACAAAAAATAATTCTCAAATTGGAGTGAGCCAGATGAGAGAATAATCCTAGAGAAAGCCTTGGGTGCTATTTTCAGTATTTCACCAAAAGCGACAAAAATTATTCTCAAATTGATAGTCAGATGAGAGAATAGTCCTATAGAGAAAGCATTGGGTGCTATTTTCAGCATTTCACCAGAATCGACAAGAATTATTCTCGAATTTAATGAGTCAGATGAGAAAATAATCCCAGAGAAAGCCTTGGGTGCTATTTTCAGTGTGTCAATAGTTTAAAAAAAAGCACACAAAAAAAATAATTGAGGGAGCTAGATTAAGAGTCTTCTTCCGTGATAGTTCATTGAAGTTCGTACCCATAGGAAGGGACAGAGAATGGAGACGACGATGAGAAGAGCTGTGCTGATGGTGTCTCCTCGAAACTGGAAGCTGAGGCCTGGGTCCTTGCAGTAGTATCCAGGAAGCTTCGGGGATATCACGCCCAGGAAAGTCAGAAGAGCCACTGTCCCCACTGAAAAATGACAATGAATTTTTTTTGTAGCATTAGATACGACCTCTGTTGTCATGCGTGGCCTTCATGCCATCTTCTTTTTTTGTATGGATGCGAAAGGCGGAAATAAATCTTACCGACGCTTCTTTTTCGCGACTGGGATCGAGTGAAATTGTCCACACTGGCGTCCACAGCTCTTAATTGAATTACCATTCGTTTAAGATTTGACGTTTTTGCAGGTTGCGAACAGCACTTCGCGAATCCAGATCCCCAGCACATTTTACTAAGGCACGAAGATGCCAAATGACTCCCAAGTGTCGTTGGGTATTATCATACCAACTTGTAAACAACAACTACTAACCTCATCCTTCACCTTTAAACTGTCGTATTACTGTCTATCGCTCTATTGATAACACACAGGCGTGATATAACAATCCGACCTTTACCCATATCCCAATGTGGAAGACTCTTCATGACCTTCCCAAGATTATTTGGAATATTTTAATAATTTTTGAACCCATCAGTCTAAATCATTTCGAGTAATTTTTTTGTATGTCTTTCTCCACTTGATAATTTTTTTCTGCTTATAATATGCACATTTCAACTGAATAATAATTATTCGGCAAAATATGACTGAGCAATTGTTCGCGCAACATTTTAAGAGAAAAATTACTTACAACTATACTCAAACTGATGAAAAATATTCAAAATAATTTAAATACTGAATTATTCTTATAATGAGACCTTCCCACAACTATTATCACCGACTTTTTGTGTGTCTATTAACGGTATTCCGATTGACTTATCTTATCAGTAAAAGCCACATTCTAAAACGGTTCCTCCCTTCGAAAAAAAAAACCCCAAGTGTGACAGTCTATAAAAATCCGGTTCGTTTACTTTTTTTTTGTAAACCATATGACATGAACCGTGAATTGATGAGCCAACTATTTCCAAGTAGAAGACTATGTCATACAATAACGGGATGAACCGCCCGCGGCCACCATTTTGCAATCTTATGTATAGTCGGCGCCTATTATCCTAGCCACCTTATGACTCATGCTGTCAGGATGCGGTATGGCTTAAAGATATGATTGAGGAATTCATGTAGGAAAAAGGCTACAGGGGAAATTCCTATATACACTTTTGACAACCTGTCACGTTTGTGTTACATAAGTGTTTCTTACCAGGTACGCATATCCCAATGTCTATTAGCCACCTCCTGAGGACATGAGCTTCGCAGCAGACGGTGTTGGTCATGGCAGGCAGGTTTTTCTCCACGTCTCCCTTTTCTTTGGCAGCCGTCCCTTTATTCTCAGTCTGAAAAAGGAAAAGACATCAAATTCGTTAAAAAAAAAAAGAACAGATGCAAAGGCCCTCTTATAGCTAACTATATAACGTGACACCCAAACGAACGGGACATCCTCTATAAAAATTTGTCTAGCCCGTTTTGCTGGCACGAAATTCGAACCGATGGCCGTTGGCATCCGTTACATTTTTTTTNTTTTTTTTTTTTTTTTTTTTCAAGTTCAGTTCTTAGTGTTGGGCTCCGGATGAGCGGGTTTCCGTTCTGGGTTAAAAACCAGGCGGAACATGCAGGAAACTGCCAAGGTTGACCCTGTTTTTTTATATTCTCGATTATGCACACCTATAATAATTACCTGTGCTGCAATGAGCAATAGCTTGACTCCGGCTCCAATCGCACCTGTACACTCTTCGTCCATGGTTCAAAATTCGCTTCAGGACCGACAATAATACATTTTTATATAGGTCTACTACAGTACTAATCTGTGATGTGAACTAACCAGGGTATACAGACGTCACAAAGGCACATGAATCTCGATTAGATTTGGCCGCCTTTGAGATATGTACCGCTCGGACCATGTGACTTGAAGTCATTGCAGGGCTCTTCTGCTTTTGGCATGACCCCAACGCACACACGTCACGGTAAGGGGGTCAATGAAAACATATAGGTCCAATATAAGTAATATACGCTCGAGCATTGGTGATAAAGCAGCACACTTTGCAATAACTGATGGGCCAGCAAGGTGAGTTCACACGGAGATATTTCCTCTATAATATTTTCAGAACAGCTCGGCTCACATTGTTGATGTTCGGAAATTGAGTCAACAATGTGACGATTACTTGGAAAATAGGACAATTTTGAACTCTAATTTTATAACAGAGCAATTCAAGAATCTGTCAACAACATACTAGGTGAACCCAACGCATTACATTTAATTATACATTCGATCAAAAAAGCGGCAGTAAAACTGTTGATAACAATCGTTCCATTTTACTACGGCTTTTTTTTCTCTCTCCAGATTTTCGGTCCTACAAAGTATGTGTACCTGCTGGTTCACGACGTATATTGCATCGGTGGATCCGAACTGAAGAGGATCCGGATCTTCAGAAACAAACGTCACTTTCTTATCGGCCGTCTTTGCCATTATTGTGAGAGCACTAGCAGAAGGTTCACTAACACTGGCCCGACGTCTGTGGCGTCCAAGCACGTTCTAACCGCCGTTTGTGGTATATTGTTGACCTAGACGTAATCTCACACGGGAAAAAGAAATATAATCGGCGGTGCACACGTGACGACAGATATATACGCACGAGTAACCTTCCGCTGAGGAATTTCCAAATACAGATACCGTAAGTATGTGTGTACACTTTTGCCGGATAAACGCAGGATTATTAGTTCCTGAAATTCCTGCGCATACTTTGATGCAAACATCTACGTACTGTACTGGCATTAATTGTTAAAAGATACTGTTCGGGCACAGGTTACAATCGACTTATACATGGAACACACAGATAAAATAACAAAGGTGCACTTACTGGAAAGAGCCTGCTCACTTCTTCTAAATCTACTTCCGGCAGATTCATAATACGAGCTTGTAATTATTGTAACATGTAATTTGCAATTGTTACGCATGCTGTAGACTGGGCAAGCCCTATATATACACTGTTGCAGCTCACTCAATGCCATGAAGCAAAATGATCGAAAGCACATATCAGGTCTTCGCGGATTGCGAGTATTCAGTACAGGAAACACTAGTAAATCCATGTCACCGATCATTCCAACAGTATATAGCAAGTGCACTGAAGTCTGGTCCAAAGCCCTTTTATTATTTTATAACACGTGCAAAGCTGTTTTCTCGTTACGTATCTGCAACCATACCATATTGTCTGATAAACATCAGCTGATATTGGAAAGGCTGATAAGCAGGCAACGCCTGCTAAGATCCACAAAATATACACGGAGGGACATTACGGATTTTTAAAACTTCCACCCACTTAAAAATTTGGTAAAATTCCAACCGAATAGCCCTGAAGGTCTGATTTGCCAAAAAAATGATGGACAGCCCTGGCGAATCATTATTAGTGAGCTCGAAGGACGGCCCCCCCGGATTGGCCCTTATTAATTGAGGCTTACTGCTTTTGCCCCACTCACATTGAGGATTCATTCCGATTCATGCAGGCCTCAATCCAGAGCTTGGAATCGCATTACAATCCAATCCAAACACTGATTGCAACACACTGAACACACAAGATGCAGCCACACCCATATGCAGAACACACCTTATATCACTGCCTCTGTTGTAATGAGCAATTGTTAGTACGTGAAAATGCGGGCAAGGACGTAGTAAAAAAATAATTAAGAGTTAGAAAAAAATACCTATTGTGAGGCTGTCGATAGTGCTGTTAATTACCCTTTGGACCAAACGCATGCGGATGTTAGGAGTGAGATGTCATTTTCATGCAGAGATGCCAGCCACAGTTGGTCCATGCCAAGGAATTCTAGCGACCTCTTTAATGGAGGCTGACCTTGTGACATAATGCATCATGAACCAGGAACAGCCTCTGAGTCAACAACCGGACAAACATTTTTCACCGCCATACTTTTGAGACAAGTCACCTTTACATGGTGGTCAATTTGCGAGCGAATAGTTTCTATATCTGAATCAATTCAACAACAGCACAAAACTAACCTCCATGATGTTGGCAGTAGGTTGGCAGATATCCACTTTTTGAATCAGCATCGAGGCAGCCTCTCACCTGTTGCTGTCACCTGTCACAAAAAAATAGTCAAAATTATTACTCTCTCCCAAACAACTACGGCTATTAACAACAACAACAACAACAATAAAAAAGAATCATCACCATTGTTGCTGTGTGGCGCCAAAATTGAACGGATGAATGAAAATGGCGACCTTGCTTCTTCCCTGCTTAGTTAGGATATATGGGATGACCCCACTGCTCCAACTAACCCCCTCCACCCACCCTTTC